>OX637536.1:25720851-26000851 GCA_951800035.1 Linnaemya tessellans
GTGCTGTTTCCTCTGCTCTTTAATACATGATAGTGTCATTCGCTGCCAATTATGTTCAGTGGCCAGCGCTTTGCCTTCATGCTGATCAGAAGTATTCCACACCACATTCGTGACTAAGCGCTTAGTTTAACGCAGAACTTTCTGCTTTATAATCTCGTATTAACCACTTTAACAAAACAACACTCTCACTCACCCTTGTGGCGTATGAGTGTTATAAACTTAAGTAGTGCCAGAAATATTAATCATACGCTCCGCTTCATAGTCTAGTGTTGACTACTTCAGACCACAGCAAATATTTTAGCTCATAGTCTGGGTTCTTTTCCATTCAATAGAATAATTCGTCGTCTTTCAAAACAGTTGAAATGCAAGAACTTAAAGCAAAATAAAAAATTATAAAAAAAATTAGCTGACGCCGCTCGGTTAGAGCATTTACGCACCTTGTTGCTTTGCGACAGAAGAGATCGCAAGAAGATGAGCATCAAATAAAAATTTCTTTTCAGGATCTGACTTCTTTATATATAAAGTCTGCAGGAGAGAAAAATCATTTTATGCTGTTATTATCTGGCAAAGTTCTATATTATACGAGTATGACGCAAATCCAACCTTATCCTGTTACGTTTTGTTTTGTGGAAATCATGTAAAAGAATGATTTCAATTTATATACAGTGAAACTTCGATATAACAAACTGCGTTATAACGAAAAACTCAATATAACGTGTGTTTTATTAAGTCCCTTGAGAAAACCTCTTTATTGCAAAGTTTTTCATACAGAAATACACTATAGCTATAACGAACAAATTTTGAGCAAAAAAACCTCTACATAGCAAAATATTCCTTCAAATTCCCCATATATAAGGAAATCAGAATAAAAGCCTTTATAAAAATAGCGAAGTCTAAATGTATTTACAAGTGCATTTGTAAAGCCTCACAAAACCCTCTATACAACGAAGTAAAAATAAAATTTTAACAAAATGGTAAAGTCCCGTTATCAAAAGAACGAACTCTTAATATGTGTGCAAAACTATAGTTATAACGATTTTTTTTTCGTATTTCGTAAACTTTCGTTATATCAAGACTTTGCTGATTATATTTATAGCGAAGCAATGGCTACAAGGAAGTATTTTCGGATCCCCTTGAAATTCGTTATATTGAAGTTTTACTGTAATATGTATATATTTAGGCGCTACTACCAAACATTAAGCAATGATAGGCAATGATACAAGAAAAATATGTTGTTGGTAAAGCAGAATATTTTTTTTTATCTTGGACCAGCACTCAGGGGATGACTCCTACATATGCACTGCATTGTGCGGGAGAGGATGGTATTAAGGGTACAGATGAAGAAAGAAGAGAAGTTAAAGATTTTTTTTGTACTATCTATTTATTTTGTACTATTTCAATCTTATCACTTCGCCGGCTAATTTTTTGCTAAATGACCGACGAAGGAGGGTGCTGTTACTCTGCTTTTTAGTACATGATCGTGTCAGTCGCTGACAATTATGTTCAGTGACCAGTGACTATGCCTTCATCATTGAAAACAAGCTGGCAACAACTAACACAATCATGCCTTAATGCTGATCAGAAGAATTCAACACAATTTATTCATGACTTAGCGCGGGATTGAACTCAGCACACTCCGCTTCATAGTCTCGTGCTCTACTACTTCAGCCAACAGCACCCAGTATATGTTGCAAATTTTAAGAAAATATGGCATTTAAAAAGAAAAGTTCATAAATTTATTTCTTAACAACCAACAATCATTGAATCTTTGCTACAAGAAATTTATCATAATTTAAGCTAAATAATTTAGAAATAAAATTCTTTTTCACTCTTGCTGCACATGATTAAAGTTTTTCCCTTCTTCTTTAATAGTTAAAGAATATAATATATATAATATTTTCACAATTTAATTAAATTAATTTTAAAGTAAACTTTTTTCCCTTGCAATTCTTGTAAAATGAATTATAAAAGTGTTCGGATTCCAAACACCGTGTAACAACATGTGCCAGATTTAGCTGCTTTTTTACATCTAGGCCGATTAATGTCATGGTGCACGTATGCTTGGTTACAAATACCAGTACATAAGAAAAATTTTAAGTTTCTAAGTGCTGTTTAAAAAATAATAATAATATTATTAATATTACTATAGTTATTCTATTACACACAGTTTGACTGAAGAGTTGCTGCAAACAAGCTTAGTTTTTATAATTGTTGATTTCCCTTATTTTGTTCCGTGTACTTGCAACAAGATGAGCATACTTATACTTATCTGCTTTGAGCAAGTGCAGGTACAATAAAAAGGTACCACACTTAACCTAGTGAGCTCCATATACTGGCTCTCTGCATCTTCCACAACTATTACTTCACATGACATATACAATGCCATGCCAGGGCTTGTAAAAAAAAAGAAAATGTCATCATATCACTACAATAAACTAAACAAGTATTTAGACGTGTGTATATTTTCGTATACACATATAGCTAAATTTGATACACACGTGAAGCTCAACACACTCGACAGGGAGTCTGGGCTTAAGAGTAGACGAGTCATGATGTTGTCAATAGTTTATAGCGTCAGTGTCAAAAATTTCTCTACACTATTTAATTAACAAAAAAAATATTGACGGCTCCATTCAGTGGCCATTCAAATTTTGATATGCTTAATTTTATTACGCCAAATATGAACGTTACATTCGACCAGATCGAATC
The DNA here is from genome assembly GCA_951800035.1 of Linnaemya tessellans. Classification (NCBI taxonomy): domain Eukaryota; kingdom Metazoa; phylum Arthropoda; class Insecta; order Diptera; family Tachinidae; genus Linnaemya; species Linnaemya tessellans. The sequence goes on from OX637536.1 coordinate 25,723,561, forward strand.
TTAAATACCCGCCAAACTTTTAGTAAATATAAACTTTATTTTGTCATTCCGGAAGGTGCCGTGGGGGAGACATCTTATCTTTGCCATAAAACAGTAAAATGTCAATTTTTGGGGTTATTAGAAGTAAAAAAAAAAAAATTTTTTTTATAGGGGCAATTAGGGGGCATAGGTGCGGGTAGTGTAGTGCAGAGGAATATCAGATAACATCTCAGCTTCTTCATAAAAGCTTTAAAATTTAATTTTTAAGGAATCTAGGCTTAAGTTATAGAATTTATTAAATATTTGCACTATTTTTCCATGTAATATGTTACTTCAACGCCCACTAAAGGGGGTGGGGTCCAAAAATGGATTTTTCTGATTTTCTGGCTCCACGGTCCAACACTTTGGACAAATATATCATTTGCTCAGCAAAATTACTAAAAAATTTAAAAATTATGCTGTTTTTTAGAAGTTGGTTTAGTTCTTCTTAGGGGATCTTTTTTCCCTCTGGCCCGATTGAGCCCATTTACAGACGTGATCTGCGTTATCCTTCAGAATATATTTATACCAAATTTCAAGGGTCTGGCTCTGTTCATTTGAACTAAATCGTGATTGCCATAGACGGACGGACGGATGGACATGGCTTGATCGTCTTATATTCTTCATCACAGATCAAGAATATATAATTTGTATGGGGTGTTCGAATATTGGGGTAGTCCCCATACTAGAATCTTTATTTTTAAAATATAAATTTATTTTTAAAATATAAATTTATTTTTAAAATATAAAATTATTTTTAAAATATAAATTTATTTTTAAAATATAAATTTATTTTTAAAATATATATTTAGTCGCCCAGCAGCTGTGAGTCAGTCAACATCGGGCCTCCTTGGCAAATAATTATTTTTTATGTGCAGCCAGTCCACTAATCGTCTACTATCTTTCGAGAGTTTTGCGTCTCACTCGTAATAGTTAATTTCCGGAAATAATTATGGTTTTCTTGAGGAACTATTGCGTGATTATTTACGTTACTACATCCCAAGTGAAGGCATACGTTTTGTACAGTCAGTCACAGTAACGTTTACAATACGGCTTAATAAATAACATAGACGACACAAGGTCTCAGTCACCTGTCAGCATCTGTGCACCGATATTTTGCAAATTGACTTTGAAAACTATTTTTTATGCAAATACAAATATATTTAAGAGAATTTTTTTTCAATTACGTAATATTGATCATGACGATAATTGAGTCAATTAATATTTAATTAAGTCAAATAATATTTACTCTTTTCAGCGACAACGGGAATAAAAACTATTTTTCTTTTCCCGTTACAACACAATATGTTTATCAACCTTGCAACAATTTTGGAACGAAGTTCATTATGGGATGATGTGGAGGGGTACCCTAACCGTGAAAAAACGTCCGTAACGTAAGATTTTTTGTTTCTAAAGCAATGTTTGAGACGTAAGAGTAATACGATGCCATACAAACAAATATTAATCATACGCAGCCGTGCCGTGACAGAATTCAATTTCGTTTGGGAACAAAATTAATTCTGTATTTTCGTTGGTCGGCGAAAAAAGAAATCATAATAAAAAATGTATACCCGAATAATTATTCTCTTTATACCTCGAGTAGAACTTAAAATTAATTTTTTTATAATAAGGAACTTCATTCCCATCCGGTGTCCCACGACACCACACATCTTTTTATTTTTAGTAGGACCAGTGTTCAGGGGATGACTCCTACATGTGCGGTATATCGTGCAGGATCTGGAAAGGAGAGGATAGTATTGAGAAAGGAGAGGATAGATGAGAAGAAAGAAATTTTTTTGTAGCTATTTTTAACCTTTTCACCTCGCCGGAGAATTTTTGCTACAGCGCCCACAAAGCACCAACACTAATGCTGATCAGAAGAACTTAATACCATATTTGGGATCGATATCGAGTTCTTTCACTGAATTCCAACTTTTTTTTTTTGTAAATCCAACTGTTAAGGCTATTGTATGTAAATAATAATATTTCATGACCATAAAGGCTGCAAAATAAAAACGAAGTTAGTCGCCTGTATATTCCTGTGTTCCTAGGATCCTGGCCTATCCTCTCCACAATTTAAAAACGAAAGGTTCTCAGCATAGCTATTGCAAAGCATTACAATATTATGAAATATATGGAGCTAGTTGTCTGTTCTGATATATTTTGTTAAGGTTGGTCCACAAACGTGGCCATTATTGCATTTGGAATACATACACTTATATTTTCCATGCTTAACAGCGCGATGTTAACATGTAAACAGAGCTCTTTTAAAGTACTTGGTTTGTGTCTAGGGTTATAAATTTCGAAATTTATATTCACACACGTTTCTTCCGCTTCATAGTCTCGTGTGAACCACTTCAGTCAACAGCACCTTGTCTATAGCACACATCATGCGAAAATGTAATAGTACGTCGGTATCAGTAGTGACTCACTGCTGTTTCTCAACTGATATTTCCTACAAAGCAGTTACAATTACACACATGCATATAAGTATGTATGAGTATGTTTGGATTTAGATAAAGTTTTTACATCTAGGTATTTGTTTTTAGATACGCTCTTGCAGTGTGTTTATTTACTATTACCAAAGTTAAAACTGAAATAGTTGAAAGCAAGCAATAGTGCACAGCATGTAAGGATTTAAACATACACACACACACACACACACACATTCTTATATATACATATATATGGTATGTGTATACATGCATATATTATATATTATTTGTGTTAAAATTTTTCTACATCAACTCAAAGGATTTCTTCTTAATATCCAATTGCGTTAAAAAATTTAATTCCTTTTATATTTACTTGGTTGTGTGTGTGTGTGTTTAATGTTGCTGACATTTTAAGCCTTATTTTTAATAACATTCTTCATTCTTATTTAATAAAATTTTTAAAACTTATTTATTTGAAAAACACAATATGAAAATCCCGTATATTTCTTATTCATATACAATTAACTCATCAGATTTTGCCATTCAAATATACAGACAAACATGTATATCGCGTGATATCTTCATATAGAATTTTTAAAGCGAATGTGAAAAAGTAAAGAAATTTTATTGCGTTTATGCCAGATTTTTAATAAAAAGAAGTTCAAATAAACAAAACTTGATTCGTTTCAGCGCTTTTAAAATTGTTCTATAAATTAAATATTTAGCATTTGCATCACGCAGATGTGAACTGATTGCGATTGCAAAATAATTTAACAAATTAAATTATTCTCAAACGAGAGATTTTAAAATATCGAAAAGTTCATTGTATTTAATGAAATTATTAACTTTTTTTATACTCTCCAAAAAACAATTGGGGGCTATATTCAGTTTGTCATTCCGTGTGTAACGCAATGAAATATTCCTCTAAGACCTCATAAAGTATATATATTCTTGATCAGTAATGAATGCTGACACGATCTAGCCATTTCCGTCTGTCCATCTGTGAAAATCAGGATTCAGTCCAAAAGAAAAGAGCCAGTCCCTTTAAATTTAGTATAGAACAATTTTTAAAGCCAAGTTCGTAAATGGGCTGAATCGGGCCAGAGGGGAAAAAGTTCCCCTTAAGAGAACTAAACCAACCTCTAAAAAGCAACATAATTTTCAGAATTTTTTTGTTAAGGACATGATATATTTTTATGTCAAAGAGGATCCAAAGCGTTAAACTTGAAGCCAGAAAATCAGAAAAATTCAATTTTTAACCCCGCCTCATTTAGTGGGCAGTGACATAAGCCATATGTAAAAATTGTGTAAATATTTATCAAATTGTTTAACTAAAGCCTACATCTAAAAAAAATTAAATTGTTAAGCTTTAATGATGAATTTGATATGTTCTGTGATCTTCCTCTGCCCTACCTCTCTTACCAACTTTGCCCCTTATATGACTATAAAAAAAATTTTACTTTTTAGTGTTTTATGGCAAAGATGAGGTGTCTCCCACACTGTCCTTCCCGGAGTAACGCTGTCAAAAGAATTCGACACAATAGTCTCATGTTAACTACTTCAGCCAACAGCATCCTCAAATTATTAAAAGAAAAATTGTTTTATTCAGCCTCAAGTTCAAATCTGCAAATTATTTTTTTTCAGAATTTTTACTAAATTCAAGTTATTTTATTAGCCGCGGCGTATTTTGAAATTTTTTTATGGTCGTCATATTTTTATATTCTAAATATTTCACTCTTAACAAAATAACTTGAGTTTAATAAAAAATTAAAAAAAAAAAAAAAATTAAAATCCAGATTTGAACTTGAGTCTGAATAAAATATTCTGATCATAATAATAAAATGAATAAATTCGAAAAAATAAAAATTTACATTCATGCTTAAAATTATTTAATATTTTTTAAATTAAGAATTATTGTACAGGCTCAAGTTCAAATCCGCGAATTGGCAAATCATTTTTTTTTCCAAGAATTTCTTAATAAATTTAGAATATCTATTGACAGTGAAATATTTAGAATATTTCGCTGAATGTTGTGCAGAACATGTTTTAATTAAACGCTTTATCAAAAATACAATAATTAATTTCCTAAAGAAGTCACACAAAGGAGTGACGAAATATTGAAAATTAATATATTTTAAATTAAAATAAAAAGACGTTAAACTTAAAAATATCAGAGTATAATAAACGGTTTATCGGTTAAACGGGTGTTATTTTAGGCAAATAGAAGTACTTGGAAAGCGATCCAATTTCATAAATATTTAATATTATCCAAGCGATTTTTACATGTACTGCCTGGTCCACCATGTCACTCGATATGGCTCTATCGAGTAAATACAATTAAAGGAGAAGCGAATTCTAAAATTTTGATTTTGTTTTAAATATTTACATGCGACAGAACGCTATCCAGTGAACTCGTGACCAGTGTTGTCAGATTAGGGGGTTTCCCCCTAGATTTAGGGGTTTTTTTCTATTAAGGGGCAGATTTAGATAGATAGATAGATAGTTTGGTACATAATAGTACATAATTTAACAACTGAGCATGTCGAAGATATTGTATCGAAATGGCGATTTAGAAAGTAATCACGCAAATAAAAACATTAAAAAATTTTTCTCGTTAAATCAATTTTTTTGGTTTTCCTTGAACTGCAAAATATAAATTTTAAAAAGTTGTTCATCTTTACAATTTATTACCAATATGCCAAAAAAGGATAACATATATAAACAAAAATATAAAAAGTAGTGGGAAGCAGATCAGGAGTTTAGAGGTATTGTATTTTTAAATAAAATTTTAAACACAATAAATGCAAAATTAAATTTCAGATTGGTTAGCCCATGTCCAGGGAGACAACTACAAAGCTTTATGCAAATATTGTAAAAGCATTATGGTGGCTAAGAGGAGACCTTATTGCACACCCAAATACGAAAAAACATATTGCATTTGCATTCCAAACAAAAGAAGTTCATGTACCCGTAACAAAGTTCCTCAAGCCGTCTCTTACAAAAGAAATAAAGATTGCAGATATATTTTTTTGGGGCTTTTTATAAAATTAAATAAAAATGTGGGAGTTTTCGTGCTTTTCGCGTAAGAATGATAGTACCTCAATTCAAATTTAATAGAGATAAGAATGATGAAACCAAATTACTACTTAAACTTTTCTGATTTAGGGGGTTTTTTAAGAAAAAGTGTAGAATCTAGGGGGTTTCTAAATTTTTTTGGGGGGAAGAAAAAAAATTATCTGACAACACTGCTCGTGACTGTAAATGTGTATTTTTATAGTAAAATACATAGGAGGTTTGTTGATGTGTACGATATTAAGAAAGAAAATTTGGCAGTGAATAAAGCCGGAAGTGCTCCAAACAAACGGACTTTATATGCACAAATTTTTAATCGATACTTATTTCTATTTTAGGCTTTTTGCTAGTAGAGAAAAAGTTATAGCAGAACTTAAGCCAATTACACTATAGCGCCTTTGTGAATACACTTATCGATGTGATAATCCTTCTCATTGCCTGCTAAACATTTTCTCGTACGTGACAATATGTCCTTGAAGCCAAACTTTGCAATCCGCTTACATATAATTTGTACATTTTTACAAATAATTTCCCTTTTAGTTTTGTGTTAATTTGACGCTTTGCTAGATAAAAACTTTGAAGCTCTCTACTGCCTCAAATAGCACTTCCCAAGCGGCAAATAGTGTTGTGCAGAATGCCCATCAAGAAATAAAATACATCAAAGTGATTAAAAAAAGAAAAACAAAAAAACTTTCTTCGCCTGAAACATCAACAGAACAAATGGAAGAATTGGTGACATGAACCAATTTATATAATTTTGTATGTATAGTATTTACATATGTATATACTTGTGTATATGTTATTACTTCAATTTTTTTTATTTTTTTTGTACCACTGAGCGCAGGGCAACTGAAAAATAAAACCAGGCCCCAAAGTAATGTGTCATTTAAAGGTCTTATTTTTGTACTGCAGAACATTGGACACTAACAGTAACGAAAAACGAAACCTGATTATTAAAAGGAATGCAAACAGACTCGGAACCACATACACTTACATCCTCATATATGGAGAAAAAGAAAAAAAAAGAAGAAAGGATAATTGCTTTTTTGTTAAACAAACATGTCATGTGGAAAATTGTCTTAAAATATTTAATCAACAAACATTGTTAAGGGTTGAGTAAATTTATATTTTCCTTTTCTTTTGCCTCTACTCTGTCCTGTTAATGTAAAGTATTACACAAATAAACTATAAGAAAAAACTTATTTGCTGCAAAGCAAACAGAGTCCATTTCTTGCTGTGCTCTCTTACATGATATTTAATTTGAATCATAATTTAAGGTCTGCATTGTGTTCGAGTAACTTAAAACTGACAAACAAAGAGGAAAATGTTACTTAATTTGTTCTCTGCTTTTTTTTTTTTTTGTTCTACTGGTAGATTTACAGTTCATTTTCTCATTTATGTTGCGGTTTTTGTGGCAGGTAATTTCTTTTAATAAAATAGTAAAATATATTTAATGAAATGAAGAGGATTGTTGATTTTCAAATTGAAATCAAACTCCAGCAACTTTTTGTGGGGAGAGTGTACAAAAACCAAAGCCTGTCATTGCGAGTTTTAATATTGTGGCTATACAATTAAATTCCTAAGATTACAGATATTTTCTTAAGATAAAAAAATAAACAATAATGACTTGGGGTCTTATTCATAGAAAATATATTGTTCATACAAAATATATTGACTACATCCAAAGGAGTCACTGCTTTTAAAGCAATGGTGAACATCACGAAGCAATTTTTTGCAAATCGAATTCACACGTATTCTTATTCTCTTTTATTTTATTCTTCTCTGAGAACAATTTTTTCTCATTTTACCCATACACAATAGCCCAGTTCACAATCTCGAGCAAGTAGTCTAGCATCGTAGCATGAGCAAAATAATTGTACTCTACACCAACAAAATACATTGAAAATGCTCTCAAATACTCTCTCAATTTACAAATGCTCTAATGCAAGACCATTTGCACAGGATTGTGAATTGGGCTAATGTGAGATATTCCGTACGTTGCATGAAAAATTGTTTTATGTGAAAGAATAAAAAAATAAAATGCATTTTTCTATAGGAAAAAAAATTATTTTTCTATAGAAAAAATTGATTTTTAATAGAAAAAAGTAGATTTTCAATAGAAAACATTTTTTCAGTTTGAGTTTTCCTTGCCTTATTAATTAAGTTAATATTGCATCGAAATTTATAAGAATTAACAGCTATAACGAAGCCGGAGCGAATATTAAAGACGATAGGGGAGACTACAACTCACTCTTTACAGCAAATTTTTAAGATGCTGATATCTCTGAAAAAAATATTAAAACTACAATAAATTCATTTTAGATAAAAACAATTCATTTAACATTAAAAAAAAACATACAAATATCCGCCTTACATCTACATTCCTCACCGTTTCAGATTAGTAGATATGACCCATTGTGCTTTCTGTTTGACTCATTTATGTTATTGAATAAGTGAGCAAAATTTTTCTGGTCATGTCTGTTTTAAAGTCCCTAATAGTTGTCTACTCATTTTTTTTAAATTCTGATTAAGACACTACCATTACATAACACACCCATACAATGACACGTTGATCATGCAAAGGCTTCTCAATAACCGCTCTAGGTGGCAATTTTGCTTGTTGACAGAAGGTCTCAAAAGGACGAAAATATCACAAATTTTACGAAATGTAACTCTAACACAACCACCATTTTCATAGTGAATTTTAATTATTTTAAAGCGATTTTCGAGTGAAATTGAATTCATTGTGACAATTGCAAATGCATCCGCTACGAATACGTAAAAAAACTAGATGTCACAGCTATCATGTTGTTGGTGTTGCCACAATCGAAAAACAAAGTTCTTGTTTATATGACACAAGAAGCAAAAACGGTTAAAAAACTATTCATTCTTTCATAGATTAACTAAAATTTTCATAACACAACAAGTAAAAACGTTATATTCGACCGGATCAAATCTTAAATACGCTCCAAATATTTAGTAAAGAAATTTAAAATATTTAACTTCGTGGGACAGAGTTCCTTTAAGACATCTCTGTACTCAATTTTAAATCTCTCTTTTGACAGAGTCATTCCAGCAACAGCCTAGGGAGAGACATTTCACCTCAGCAAGATCAGAGAAAATCTCAGCTTCTTATAGGCTTAAGGAATGAAAATTTTTCAATATTTACACTATTTATGCATATAATATCGTTCGTCAACTGCCACTAAAGGGGGCTGGGTCCAATAAATTTCCTATATCATGTTTTCCCCAGACTGACGTATGGGCATTGCTAGATCGTCTCAGACTTCATCACTGATCAAGAATGTATATACTTTATGGGGTCCAATTCTTTTTGGAAGATATCAGAACTGTATTTTGTCGGGGTCTATCTGGCTAGGGCCATGGGGGAGACATTTCACCTTTGCCATAAAACTTCAAAAATAAATGTTCGGAATAATTACATAAATGTAAAATTTATTGATAATTTTTTTTGATAGGGTTATTTAGCGAAAAAGGAGGTGGACGGGGTAGGGCAGAGAAGTATCAGGTTACGTCGCAGCTTCGTCATTAAAGCTTAAACATTTTATTTTCAAGGAATGTAGGCTTTAGTAAAACAGTTTGTTAAATTTTTACACTATATTTGCATATAATAACGCCCACTAAATGGGGCGGGTTGGAAAATAAGTTTTTTTGATTTTATGGCTCCAAGTTGAACGCGTTGGATCTTCTTTGACTGAAAAATATATCATTTGCTTAACAAACTTACAAAAAAAATATTTAAAAATTATGTTGTTTTTTAGAGGTTTGTTTAGTTCTTCTTAGGGGAACTTTTTCCCCTCTGGCCCGATTCAGCCAATTTACTAACTTGATCTGTGCTATCCTTCAAGATATATTTATACCAAGTTTGAAGGGTCTGTTTCTTTTAGTTCGGACTGAATCGTGATTTCCACAGACGGAAGGACGGAAATGCTCAGATCGTCTTAGATTTCATCGCTGATCAAATAGATATATATATATATATATATATATATATATATATATATATATATATATATATATATATACCGCGTTACAAATGGAATGAATTCTTTTTTGAAGGGTATAATAACATTAATTATATGACAAAAAAATATAGTATCTGTAGGCCACAAGATTTATACAATAGTGTAAAACAGCGTAATGCTTTGTTAAAGGTAGCGGTTTTTTTAAATAAAAATACTATTATTCAGGTTGCTACAACAGTTTTATCTTGGAAAAAAGTAGCAGAAAACTCTAACACCTAAGAAGCTGTCTCTCAGGTTTAGTTTTGCTCTATTTGCTGCACTCTATAAGCAATCATGGGTATTATTTAGAATAAAACAAGCAACTAATTATTTTATAATATACGTGACGGTTATTAATAGAAAATAATATAAATCATTATACCCTCCCATATATATTGTGCTTCACTATCATACGATTTTGTGGGCCAACATTCCTTTACCAAACATTATTAATGGCTGTCATTAATCATGTTTTATTTAAGGTGATAATATTAATCGGACACTTTGGGGCCAATATATGTAATTATCGCACAGATGCATAAAAACATTTGGCAAAAAAAAACATAATAATAATAAAAACAATGTACACAATGCGCAAAAATTAAACCTCAGATATAATAATAATAATCATATAATAGAAAAACCTGCAACACAAACAACAAATTAATTTATAAAAAGTTCTGTAATAATATGAAGATTAAATATTAAACACTTGTTCTACCCAAAAGCATTGTGTAGCAGCATGATGATGATTATTGGAGCCAACCATCTGCCAAACATTTAATTTATAATTTAAGCTGATTATTATTAGTTTGTACATTTAATAAAACAAGTAACTAATTACAGCACAAGTGTGTGAGTGTTTGTGTGTACTATGCGGAAACCATGTCACTGCCAATTACACACAATTCTAGATTTTAATTTAATATGTTTTAAAGGAGTTGAACTCTGCTGTTGTCGCAAATGTTTGTATTTGAGAGGCAGTTTAAAATCTATATTTTATCGTTTGGTTTTCCCAATTTAATTAGCACAACTGATGAATTGATGAATATCTATCTCCTTTATTATCCTTTAATATTTTAAGTTTGTTCTGGTCTGCAGTTGCCTGATGCAGTGTGTCAGTTCTTCGTCAGCTGAGATAATTAATTATTTCTTGAAGATTTTTAGAAAATTAGTTGTTTATTTTCAATTTATGTGAGATGAATGTATGTATGTTTACATTGACATCTACGAAGGCAGTAGATTACAAACTATGTGTGAATTATATTTACGATTCATAAAAGGCTTAACAAATATTTTATGTTTATAAACTGCTTATTAGACAAATTCTGTAAAGAAATTTGTCAAACAACAAGTTTATAGGCATAAAATATTTTTTATGAATTATGGCTTTTATGTACTTAAATTTATTGGAAATTGGGTGTTGTATCCGGTTTAAATATGAGCCACAAGTTATTTCGAAACTGGCAATACTTATGCCATTTGATGCTGTCACAAATTCAGTATATTATCACCGCTGAACAAAATGAACCGATGCTTGAGCAACGTAGTGATTTATAGAAATTTTTTTTGCCAGAATAAAGGCAATTGATTGAGAATGCACGAAAATGTCGTAAACAATTTTGGCTTTTCTTCCGTCTGTGGAAATCACGATTCAATACAAACGAAAAGAGCTAAACTCTTGAAATTTGGTACAAATATACCTCGAAGGATAGCTCCGGTCAAGATCATAAATGGTCTGAATCGGGCCAGAGGGGAAAGAAGTTCCCCTAAGAAGAACTAAAGCCACCTCTAAATAACAACATAATTTTTAAAGTTTTTTTTCGTAATTTTTTTAAGCAAATGATTTATTTGTATGCCAAAGCAGGTCCAACGCGTTAAACTTATGCCTACATTCCTTAAAAATAACAGTTTTAAGCTTTACTGACAAAGCTGAGATGTAACCTGGTACTCATCTGCCCTACCCCCTCCTCTCCTTTGCCCCCTAAATGGCCCTTTCAAAATATAAAAATAAATTAAAAATAAATTTATGTGTGTGAAGATAAATATGCAGAGTTAAACATGTTTTGACGTAAGCAGTTACGAAACAACGTATTTAGCTGTCAAGTTAAATATGTTATGACGTGACGAAATGGCAATCAGTGAAATTTTTTTTGTATGAAAATCCATATTTATATACAAAATGATTATGGGTGTGTTTTCTATCCCATACATTATTTTGCATATACTGGCAATGCATGCCAACTCCTAATTTGGCCACTGGGAGCGAAATCCCTCCAAGATCATACACACTCTCATGACCTCTGAATTGACCTTTCATGACCTGAAAATATTTTCACAAAATGCTCCAAAAATTTATTAAATATGGATTTTCCTAAAATAAACACTTCACTGTTTGCCATTTCGTTACGTCATAACATATTTAACTTGACAGCTAAATACGTTGTTTCGTAACTGCTTACGTCAAAACATGTTTAACTCGGCATATTTATCTTCACTCATATAACAACAAAATTTTACATTTAATTATCCCAAATATTAATTTTTATTTTATGGCAAAGGTGAAATGTCTCCCCCTCCACCACTGCCCTTGCCAGAAAGACCACAAGAAATACAGATTTAATGCTCTCCAAATAGAATTAGACCACATAATGTATATATATTCCTGATCAGTGATGAAGTCTAAGACGGTCTGCCAATTCCCATACGTTCCTCTGTGGAAAACAGGATCTAGTTTATTTTTGGACTCCGCTCCCTTCAGTGGGCGTTGACGTACGATATTATATAATGCAACTCTGTCCCACCCAGTTAAATATTTTGATTTTACTTACTAAATATTTGGAGGGTCGAATCTTAAATATATGTTATAAAAATGTCATTTAATGTATAGATATAAAATAGTGAATATATAAGTAACGGCGGCTAATATAAACTATCGCCGTATCGACTAAAGAGTTTCAAACATTCGTTCGAGATTTATACAGCCATTTTGTGACAAGACAATAAATATGAATCCAAAACTCATGTTCTTTTATGACTTTTTTGTGGATGCAGCACAACAACGATTTTCTAAAACTGTTCTACAATAATATGACTTTATTACAATATGACTAAAAATTACAATGTGTGAATACCTTAAATGTGCATTTAAATTTCTTCTATAATTCAAAATAAATCTTTTAACTGTTTTAAAATTTTTAAATTAAATTTTATTGGCATAAATTTGTGTTTCTTTTAGCTCAATTAAGTATATGAAATCGATAACTGCAATTTTTTTTTGTAGTAGGATCTGGACTCAGGGCATCGTAGTGCATTGCCCCGGAACTATAAGAAAGTATTGGGAAAGCATATGAAGGCAAATGCCATTTTAGGTTTTATTTAGACAGTAAATTGTTGCCAGAGTTCCAAAAAAGGATAAGACAGTAATGCTCTCTCTGTAGTATATGATAGTTTCAATTACTGTCGCTAATTTTTAGTAACCAGTGATGTATACATTCGTCATTGAAACAGGCTGACAACATCTAAAAGCAACCATGCACTGCTGCAGGTCGGAAAAACTCGATACCATTTTTATGATTGAGTAGGGAGTTGAACCCAGGCTTATGACTTCGTAGTCTAGCAACAGGTGCAATGAAAAAAAACTTGTATGCGTTTTCTTGGAACAATTTTGATGTTCTCAATTAGCAATTTTGACGCCAGTTATTCAAGGACAAGGAGATACCCACATGCCACGATTATCCAAAATAACTTTAAAAACATACACATAATAAAGTTTCTTCTTATATGATGTTCAGACATACGCCTTAATTGAGTTTATCGCAATTAACAGCATTATTGAGCTCAATTACCCATACAAAATGTTAATTAGCTAATTGATCAATTAACGCTTAATTGTCTAGAAAATTGAAGAAAGCTTAAAATGCAGCACTGTAAAAGTTTGTTTAGTGAGCACCATAATGCCTACTGAACAAACTTTATGAAACTTGACAACTGATATTTAAACAAATTCACAGAAAAAAATGGCGAGTTGAGGGTTAGTTTTTAAAATAAAATTTTTTAATTAGCAATTAAAACAAATCAAAAATTAAAAATTTATTACGTACAACAAAAGCAAACTCTTTTTAAAAGCCAAACTTTGTTCCATTTTCGCAAAATTTTAACCACAAATTTTCACAAGCAAAATGTAAACAACACCCTTTGTCAGCTGCTGTTAAACGCTTATTGAGTTGAGCTATATTGAGTATGTGTGAACACTTTTCAATTAACCTATTATTGACTTAATTAAACATGCATGTCTGAACACCATATTAGGGTTATTTCGATTATTAAAATATAAATGTATTTATATGGCAAAGGAATGCTGGGAAATGTGGCTAAACACATCTTTCATCCAACCACTTTTAAAATATGAGTTTTACAAAAAGTATAAAAATTTTATACTTTAAGTTGAACTATAGAAAACTGCAATACTAAAAAATAAATATTATAACAAATATCATTTTTCATGTACTGAATAATTGTCTATAAAATTTCTAAAATAACAATAAAAAAAAGTTACAGTAAAAGCTTCATCATAAAGTCACTGGCTAATTAAGAATGCAAGAGCAGAAACACCTCAAATGAGCTCAAAAACTAATTTTGATACAAACAGCTGCATGTGATCAATCATCAAATAAGAACTACACATATTTCTGATTTTAGTAATGCTGATTTCTTTTTAAGTACCGTGAAAAAAAAACTAAAAACAAAACTTTCTAGTTCAACATAAACTTCAGTAGCAAAACCAAATACAAGCTTAGTAACATATGGGTATATAAAGTTTACTGCATTTAATTTATTAGCAGAAAAATGGAATTATTATATACTTTAAGTTTCAGCTTAAGAGCTCCCTGTGATTAAGGGGAAAAAAACTTAATCACAGAATCAAGTGGCAGAACGTAACTGTGCAAACGTGCGTCATGTAACAAAGACTTGAATGTAAACTCGTCCCCAAAAATAGTGCTTTTCATATTAACATCTACAAACTTAAAATGATCATCTTAAAACTGAAAGTTTTATTTTGAAATTAAAGCCTTAAAAGCAATAGTGCTTGTTTCAGATTTTCGTATACACGAGATGCTGATGTTTAATGTTTAATAATGACATTGACAACGGGCCAACCCATTTTTATTTAAAATCATGTTAACAACTGAAAATAACAGATGTTTTGGTAATAAGTGGGATGATATTAAAATTTTCGAAAAGTTCCAGAACAGACAGACAGACACAAGTTTCAAAAGTATTAATTCAATTTACAAAACTTTAGCAACAATATCTGCGCCTGATGATATGCAACTGTTACGAAGAACCCTTAAATATTTAATTTTTTTACTTTAATCCTGAAGCTGTTGTTTTATATATGACTTTGTGAACTTTTACTGTGAATATTTCAAAACTTAAATTAAAAAAAAAAGAATAAATGGCAAATAACATTTTTATTAGTTGCACAATACATTTTCAGAGCACAACAAAAACCGAATTGTTTTACCTGTGGAGAAAAAAAAAAATACAATTTGAAATTTGATATTCATTTCAATGTTAGCAAGTACAAAACAGAAATGAATTGGAAAATCATTGCTGTTGCTTTAAAGCGTGTTTCTTATTCTTCTTATTCTAAGAATTTGGTAAAACTATATATTTTGTACCTTTCTACATAAAAATACCTTTGAAACCATATACAGTTCATTAATTTTGTTAAAGGGTAAAATACTTAAAAGTGTACCACAAAAAAGTGTATGAGATATTCATATAGAAGATTTGACAGTTTGATAAATAAAAATTAAAAAATATTTGTTTTTGCGCCTGGCTCAACCTTGCTTACGTTCGGTCCTAATTTCTATTAGAATTGAATAAGGGCTGAATTCTTGTTTTATAAAAATTGGTCAGCTAAGCAAATGCCTGCTTCCAAAAGGTCTAACGCAATTTGCTATACAGCGAACTTAATAATCGATTTGTAGCAAAATTCATTTGGTGAAAATTTGATCATGTTCACTGGCCCGCCCCTTCGTGCATGTGATTTAACGCCTCTTGACTATTTTTATTTTGAATGTACCAAAATAATTTCGATTTTCCAACCCTGGAATAGAATTTTTAGTTTTTTTTTTTATATTTTGTACACGAATGTAATAATTCCTGAAGATAAAAAAGGTTTAATACACCAAAAAAACCAGAGCTAGGAACTTTTATGGTTACTTTTACGTATGAAAATAGAATAGATTTTCCAACCCTGGAATCGAATTTTTATATTTTATTTGTTTTTAATAACAGTTTAATTTTTTCTGAATTATAAAAAAGCTTTAATTCATTAAATAGACAAAATTAGGAACTAATATTGTTAGTTTTTATTCCAAAAAATTTTAAATTTTCCAACCCTGGAATTGCATTTTTACTTTATTTATTTTTTCTTACACTAATATATAATTTTTCCTGAAGCACAAAAAAGGTTTAAATAAAAAAACCAACGTTAGAAATTTATATTGTTACTTTTATGTACCAAAAACTCTCGATTTTCCAACCCTGCAATGGAATTTTTAATTTTTTGCTTTTTGGTTTTTAATTCTTTCTGAAGTGTAAAATAGGTTTAATTCACTAAAGAATCCAAAATTGGAAACACTTTTACTTTACTTTTTATTCCAAAAAATTTTATATTTTCCAACCCTGGGATGGAATTAAACAAATTTTTTTAATTTTTTACACGAATATATATTTTTCTGAAGTATAAAAAAAGATTTAATTTAGCAAAAAAAAAAAAATTTTTTTGGAATTTATATGATATATTTTATTTACGAAAAACGTTCGATTTTCCAACCCTGCAATCGAATTTTCAATTTTTTAAATTATGTATGAATTTTTATTAGTCGAACTTTCTTATGTTAATTTTTTCAACGGGCTTATGTTCGAATCTGCATGACTGCAAATTATTTTTTATTTTTATTTATTTTTATTAATAAGTTAATTTGTTCAAATTCTATTTATTATTTTATATTAAGATTGGAATATTAAGAATATTTTCAATAATCATCAAACCAGCAGAACGGATCAGTACTGATTTCGAGTCCGTTACGCCATCTCATCAGCGTTCTTTGTTCAATTTTTCCACTTTTGCAAGTGGTGCTAGTTAATAGGAATATCAACTATTTAACCGATATTTTTAGAGAAAATTGAATATGAGAAGTTCCCACATTCATATTTTTAAGTTATTAACTTTTTGGTTAGTACGAAATTCCCCAACCCTGACGATTAATATTCCCAATATTTCATGTATCTCTTTCGCTTTTTCCAGAGCCATCGGCTGCTGATAGCTAAAGCTTCTTTGTTATTTATGTTCAAGTAATTGAATTTAATTGTCAATTTACAATGAACAATTAATTAATTTATGACTGTAATTCCTCCTGAAGCCAAAAAAAAGGTTTAATTAAAAAAAAAAAAATATTTATTTATTTTTATGTACTAAAAAAATTTTCCGTTCTCCAACCCTGGCTTCAAAATTTTTTATGGATCTATATAAAGTGACTACTTTATGCCGACAAACCAACAAATGGAAGCAACCATATTAATGGATAATGATAAGATAAAATAAGATTAAGGTTATAAATAGGATTCAAAATAACTCCCAAATATTTTTATATTGAAAACTGTATTCTAAAATAAAGTTCTTGCAGTTTTTTAGACTGTCAAACGTGTGCTATACTCTTTGTATAGGTAAATACCTAGAAACTTATTATAAAGTGGCAATAAGAATGCTGTTGTTCGAATTAATTAACAGGAGACTAAGAAGTCGAAAGTCCTGAGTTCTTTTCCATGGTCAGTCATGAATATGGCAACGACTTACATATTTTAATCCTTATTAGTGCCTGATTGTATTATTAATTGTTGACTGAACATACCCGATCGAGTTTGACACTATCATGTACTAAGAGCAGAGTAACAGGTCCCTCCTTCATCGGCGTTGTGGCAAAAATTAGCCGGCAAAGTAAAAGGTTAAAATAGCTACACAAACATTCTCTATCTTTTCATCTTTCTAAACTGTGTTCTTCATACTATTGCCTCCTTTTCAGTTACAGTGCAATGCACAGAATATGGAGATCTTGTCTCACTAAAAATAAATGAAGCGAAAATATAAAGAAGGTATAAAAACATACATTTTGTTTTGTCCAATATTATTATTCTTCTATAGTGCAATACATGTATGTGAATAAATTTCGTAGAAATATTTTTGCCACTTCAAAGTAATCACAGAATATTAAATATATATTATTTACATTCAAATTAAACGGTAAATAGTATAAAAAAATTTGAATATGCAATTAACAAGAAATTGAATTTTAAACTGCTATTAATAAAAAAAAATATTTAAATGAACATCATAACACATTTGTCATGCCGAGCCAACAAAAAACAAAATAACTATTTTTGTAATGGCAGCCTCAAAAATTGCCAATTAAATTTTATTTTGCAGCCCAACGTAACTACAAAAATATTGCCTTAAAACTAACTGGTTTAACTATATAGTGGAGGTTATTTATCATTTCAGTGAAATTTTATCAATTTTATGGCGATTTAAAACAAAAAGAGAAACTTTCAATAGCCATTAATCAAACTCAATTTTAACACACAGTTTTTAGGTTAGTAAATTGAGTTATTTTTACTATTATCTGCACAAAACTAACTTTGATTATATTTCATATTTTTTTTTTATTGATTTATTGAAAAAAGAAATGACTGGTTTTATTTTGTCCATAGTTTCATAGCAGATTTTCACAATATGCAATTGCCAATTTATTAACAACTGCAAAATAAACGATATATCTGTAAAGACCATGCAAATTGTCCTATAATACAACCACACTTTTAATAATATTAGGAAATTAAAAATACAATAAGAGTGTATAATATCAGATCCTTTTTAAGGACCATCAATAAAACGATGTCAATGGAACAATGTTAGCTATCCGGTTAAGGATTAATAAACATACACAGTTTACCTTTGGGTTTTGCAAGTATTTTTTTAAACAAATTTAAAAAAAAAGTATAAAAAAAGTATAAAAATATACATTTTGTTTTGTCCAATATTATTATTTGTGTTAACCACAATAATATGGTTAAAAGTGATGTAGATTTTTGGTATAATTAAACGCAACAATGTTTGTTTGCACACACACGCACACATACACTATCAAATGAAATATGTAACTGAACAGCAGAGGATATTATCAAAACAGACAGAGCAGAGGATATTATAAAAAGTGTGCAATTGTGTGGGTATATGCTGGTGTGATTTACATATGTATTTACTTATATAACACTTGTGGCTTGTCATTGTCATCATCAAGAGCCATATTGACAGTAAAAATAACATAAAAACTTACCAGTTAGTATTTAATTAAAATAAACTTTTTAACTTTAGATGACATGGCTGTTGCGGTGTCATTTGCTTTTAATTCCAGTTTTTGCAATATAATAATTATTTGTTTGTCCCTTTAGTAATTTAATAAAAAAAATTCAAATTACCTAAATAATTTCTCAGAAAAAAAAAATTAAGTAAAAGTGCAATATTCGGCTGTGGCGTATCTTAAATACCCTTCACAGATGTATTTCTGCTTTCTTCCCAAATTAGAAAATAGCTTTAATTAATGTTTCAGCTCTGAAGCCGTTTGCTTGGCTTTTCTTATTTCTTATGCCAAATCTTTCAAAAAATATTAAATATGTTTAATTTATAAACGAAAAGAAAAAGTTCGTTTCTGTTCTCTTGGTCTGTAGTCTTCTTGATTTTTTTTTTTTTAAATTTTCAATAGCAATTCTATTCAGCCTGAAGCATAAAATAAAAAAGGTTTAAGTCACAGAAGAAGAAAATTTTTTAATCTGTTTGGTTGCTTTTATGTATCAAAAAAATGCTCAATAGTCCAACTCTGGAGACAATTTTTTAAATTTTTAAACCAATTTTTGCCTTCCTGAAGCATAAAATAGAATTAAGACCAAACAAAAACAAAAACAAAAATTAGTAGCCTTTTTACTTTCTTTTATATACTAACAAATTTCGATTTTGCAACCCTGGAATCGAATTTTAATTTTTTTTTTAGTTTTAATATCCCATTTAATTCTTCTTTAAGTTAAATGTAGATTTAATTCACTAAAAAAGCAAAATCACGAAGTTATATTGTTATATTTTACATCCCAAAAAAATTTTATATTTTCCAACCCTGGATTTTAATTTTTTTTGATTTTTTACACGAATGCAAATTTTACTGAAGCAGAAAAAAGGTTAAAAACCAACATAAGGAACTTATATTATTACTTTTACGTACCAACGAATTTCGATTTTAGAACCCTGGAATCGAATTTTTAATTTTTTTAATTTTTTACACGAATGCAATTTTTACTGAAGCAGAAAAAAGGTTAAAACCCAACATAAGGAACATATATTGTTACTTTTATGTACCAACGAATTTCGATTTTGGAACCCTGGAATCGAATTTTAAATTTTTTTTGATTTTTTACACGAATGCTAATTTTACTGAAGCAGAAAAAAAGGTTAAAAACCAACATAAGGAACTTATATTGTTACTTTTGTGTAGCGACAAAAATTCGATTTTGTAACCCTGGAATAGAATTTTTAGTTTTTTTTGGTTGTTAATACCTGAGGTATAAAATGGGTTCAGGTCATTAAAAAAACCAAATTAGGAACTTACAAAGCTACTTGTATGAACCAAAATAATTTGGATTTTCCAACCCTGGAATCGAATTTAAAATTTTTTTAATTTCTTACATGAATGTAATTTTGCCTGATGCTTAAACAATATTGAAATCTTAAAAAAAAAACAAAAATTGTGACTGATTTGATTATTTTTATGAATGAAAAATATTTCCCTTCTCCAAACCCGGATTAAAATTTGTTACTTTTTTTTATTGTAATAGCAATTTAATGCTGAGGAAGTATAAAATAGTCTTACTTAAAAAAATCGTAGTTAGTAACCTTTTTGGTCGCTTTTATGCCCCAAAATATGATTGAAAAATTTCGATTTTCCAAACCTGTCATTAAAATGTCTATTTTTTAATATCAATAAAATTCTTATTATTAATTCTTAATAAAATTCTTATTAATTTATAAAACAGTCTCAATTAACAAAAAAAAATTATATATAAATGCTTTTTAAGGGACCATCTCTGGAATCAAAGTTAAAATTTTTTTTTTAGTTGTTAACACAAATTTAATTCTTCCCAAAGAACAAAATAATTTTGTATGGTAAAAACAGGTTTTAACAGTTGATTTTAAGGTTAAAACCAGAATATATTAAAACCGTGTCAGTATGAAAACACTATAAGGCAGTAAAATTAAAACGAATATTCTTTCCTTCAAATTTACTCAAACAGAGACCAGAATGAAAATGCATTTGATAAGTTCAGCAATTACATAAGTATATAATGATGTATGTATGCTGGTACGCGTGTATGTGTGCCTATTCCAAAGTGTTGGTACCACTCATATTACGGCTCCCTTGTAAGTGTAGCAGGTCTATTAAGTTTCCTTTTTATATAAATTTTTATTCGTACAGACAATTGTTTCGGTATGTGTATGTGTTTTGAACAGAGTTTAAATAAAAAGTTTTGTAAATTTCTTAGTTAAGCACGTAGAACAAACTGAGAAATTCTTAAGGGTATGTTTTAGTTTGATCGTGTGTATGTGTGGATGCCTGCATGAGCCTGTATTTCCTTGTAAGTTCAGGGGAGTATAATAGAAGTATAAGTGTATGTGTGTGTGTGTGTGTGTGTATGTGCATTTGTGAGTTTTGTTCTCGTGTGTAGTTAATTTAAGTTTTCTATTTCAAATTAGTTTCTTTATTGCAACTATTCTTGAGGGTGTATTCATAAATTAACTATTTCATTGAGAATTGAACAGTTCAACACACACTCACACACACACACCCAGGAGTATTTCGACTTAACTTTAGTTTAAAATAACTGAAATGGAATTGAATTTATTACTCGTACAATTATTGCTAATGGGTAATAAAAATGTGGCTCTCTTAATTTACTTAATGAACAGTTTCCATTGTAGCAGCTTAAACTGGGTAGTTTTGTTACGACGATGAATGTTTAACTGAAGGAATATAAAATAAATTAAAAAGGAGTTGAAATTAGGCATAAAATAGAACAGCTTTGAAACGAATGCTTAGACACGCAACTTGAAAACAATTTTACAAAAAGAAATGTAAAATGGTAAAGAAGGGGAAATCTGGCTGGCCGTTGCAATTTAGCAAAAGGGAAGACCCAAAAAGGCAGCCCTCGAAAATTTCGGTTGTATTTAAAGCAGTATAAGCCGTTGCTTCAGCCTGTAGGAATCAAATATTATTCAGTCGCATTTACCTCAGTGGAAACAGCAGAAAGTCGTTGGCATGACTCAGGAAAATATTAATATTCAAAGTTGTTTCCTATAGAGCGAGACATGTGTTTATGCACAGGGTGCTCCAAAATGAGTGAAGGGGTTTGAATTCCTTATATGATAAGAAATCCTTTATTGGACCCAAGCTCAAATCTTCAATCTGAAAATTATTTTTTTATGAATTCTTATTATGAATTTTTATTGTGGTAAAATAGGTAAAAATCATAGCATTCGAAGTACTGGCGGAAGAAACGCAATCCCTAGTTGTTTTTTGGATCCATGAATTTTGACAACCCATCGTTCTGTTCTGAACGATTATAATATTTCTATATACCCACATTGTATCGAGATTTTTATTGCTATATTAAATCCCATTAAGATTGTTAGGCTAACTGTGATGATGAGAGCGTAGCGGCTTTCGAAAACACCTATTCTGCTCTGCTATCTAAGTAGGATAATTTAAGCTTACTGACAGATTTTCTGAATATTTATCATGCCTTTCGGCATTGAAAATTAATTTTCGAACAATTAGCATATCAGTGTTCGATAAAAATACTTGCACACAAATTTTAAGTTCTGGCTTCAGGTAACAATAAAAATAAAACCGTTCACATGTATTTCAGTATAAAAGAATTCAATCTAAAAAATTTCGACTTAGTTATAATGGAAAAAAATAAATAAATAAATTAAGAAAAATGGGACATGAAGAAAATAATCACATGGCAACCCAGCTATTAAAAAATAACGTGTTACCATTGGTTTGATGCACTTCTCGTATGCAATTTCCTAATAAAATTTTTATAAATAAAAATTAAAAACAAAAATGATTACCGATGATGAAAGTGTGGCGGTTTTCGAAAACAGCTGTTCTGCTGTGCTGTGTAAGTAGGCTAATTAAAACTGATGCTGACTTTACTTTCTGTCTTAGAATATTTATCATGTCTTTCGGCATGGAAAACTAATTTTCGAACAATTACCCTATTATTTTTAATTGATAATGTTTTTAGTTGGCGGACCTAGAAAATACATTTCGTCTAACTTTATCTGAAACTTGGGATTCCTTGAAATGTCCATTAAAAATCCACTACATATTTCGGGATTTCCTTGCGTTTGTTGTTTGATTGAACTTTCGGACCTAATATTAATTTTTGCAAATATTTTATAGTTACATATTTCTTTTTCATAAAATCGCATAATTTTTACATTTTTCTTTATCTTCCTATAAATTTGCTTGGAAAAAAAATCCCGACTGAAATAAAATCCTTTTACCCTTTCAGTACTATAGAATACTTACTTTTTGCCCTATGGCGGAAAAATACGGGGAAAATTGTAACGCAGATAAGCAGAAATGGGAAAAATTAAAAATTTTCAAATAATTTATATTCATAACTAGACTAGGTAATTAATTTATATGGAATGTCATATAAAAATTTAATACTGCAATAATGAATTTCAGAACCAAAAGTTACTACAAACAAAATCTTAAAAAAAAAAATATTTAAAAAAATGGGCAATTATCCATTTATATTTTATTTTGGACTTGTTCTTTTAGTTTCCTACTTTACGTGTTTTAGTTTTTTTTCCTATTTAACTTTAGTAACATTTATTTTTCGATTAAGTTCAACCTCAATGAAAATGCATTCGCAATCATTTCCTTTCACGTTTCTTTCTGTTCTCTATTTGATTTTAGTTTGGCAACTGCTTAAAATAGGAAGATAAGCTCAAAGATAAAAAGACACACAGAGCAAATCATTATTTAGGTTTTTGTATGGTTTTCCATTTTTCGTTTTTTTTTTGTTTTTTGCTTTGTTGTTGCTGTTGTTGGTTTAAGGATTTTCTACTAAATTCGTACTAAAACATAAGATTAAAACTGGTTATTGGCTGAGCCAACGAAATAAGCAAATAGTCGGGCAGGCGGCAGCAAGAAACGATTTTAAATATGCTTCAGCCATCTAGTTTTGTGGTTTTCATGTATAATTTGGTTGAAAGTGTATGATGTGGTTGAGCTTCCGCACAGTAAATTCATGTAATTTTACATTTTAAAAATGTTGCCCACGAATATGTGCAAAATACACTGGAAGAAAAATTAGGAAAAATATATTCCTTGGAAAAATTTATAGTTTTTGGAAAATTTTAAGTCTAAAATAAGGCATTGCAGATTAACGTTTTGCCTACGAGGCTGATGGTCCCGCACTCATACAGGTCATGAATATCGACTGAGATTATTTCTCAGGTGCACTAGTTCTTAGTTCTCTTAATAAGCTCCAGTGGCTTGTTGATCACGCAGCAATACCAACAACGATTGAGACAAAAGTGTTTTGTCGTCTTTATTAAAGTGAATATGCCGGCGAAGTGATATAAGAAACAAGTAAAAGGGCTACATTCCGCTGTACTGAATCTTATATAGGGTCCGCCAAATAACTTTTTTTTTTTTTTTTTTTTGAAAATGCTATAAAAAAACTACTGAATATTTTCTCAAATTTTTTTATTTGAAAACACAATACTTCCAGTTAATAATGGAAAATAATTTCATTCAAATGACTGCATGGCCCGATAACGATCGCCATTGACTGTAACGGCCACTTCTTGCTCATTTTCGCAGAAAAATGGCCCAATTATGCCTCTGGACCAAATTCCGCACCAAACAGTGACTTGTTTTGGGTGCGTCGGCTTTTCAATGTATGCGTGCGGAGTTTCTGTGCCCCAAATGCGACAATTTTGCTTGTTTACATATCCGCCAAGATCAAAATGGGCTTCATCTGAAAAGATGATTTTTTTTGGCAAAATCGGCATCTTCTGTAAGTCGATCGCAAGCCCACTTAGCGAAGCGAAAACGCATTGGATGGTCAAGCATATTCGTTCAGCGAAAGGATAAAACTAATTATCTGTCAAATCAGACATGAGCTAAGGGTTACCATTCACGAAATAAGCACTAGTTGAAAAAAAAACGTTACATTGCGTACCCTATATATCCTTGTCCAACGCCCGACTGAGAAATCCCGCGACCATCCTCTTGTCTTACGAATTTTCAATACTAATTTACTTCATTCTAAATTTTAAAATATATTTATTAATATATATTAATATATATATATATATATATATATATATATATATATATATATATTAATAGTTTTATTTAGTTATTTTAATATAAAAAAATTATAATAATTTTCCAGCTCTGGAACTGTGTTTGGCGTTCTTGATTAGCAATGAATTCTTGACAGTAATGTATTTCTTTTAAAAATATCAAACATGTTTAATTCAAGATATATAAAAAAATTTTATTTCTATTGTACTTTTATGTACCAAAAAAAACCGTTTCAGTTGTCCAACCCTGGTCTTTTTGATTTTATTTGACTTTTAATATAAAATGTAATTCTTCCTGAAGTATATAATATTAAAAAAAATTGTTTTATTTAGTTATTTTCAATAAACCAAAAATAAGTTTAGATTTTCCAGCTCTGGAACCATTTGTTGGATTCTAGTGATTCTCAATACTAATTCACTTCTTTCTAAAATGTAAATTATAGTATATTTGATTACAAAAAAAAAAAACATAGTTATATTTAGTTACTTTAATATTAAAAAATAGTTTTCCAGCTCTGGAACTGCCTTTAGTTTTTTTGATTTGTAACATCAATGACTTTTTTTTAAATAGTTCATTGTTATAAAATTTAAAAAAAATTTTGTTTAAGTTGGTTACTTTAATATAGCAAAAAAAAAAGTTGCAATTGTCCCACCCTGGAATCGCCTTTTTAATTTTGTTTGATTTTTATTATAAAATTGAATTCTTCCTAAAGTATAAAACAGGTAAAACATATTGTATTATTTAGTTATTTTTTATAAATCAAAAACAAATTTAAATTTTCCAAAATTATATTTGAGTACCAACAAAAGAAATTGTTTTATTTAGTTACTTTAATATTAAAAAATAAAAATAGTTTTCCAGCTGTGGAACTAGCTTCGGCTTTTTTGATTTCCAATGCCAATGAATTTCGTCTAAAGAGAAATATAAAAAATTTGTTTCAGTTGGTTACTTTTATGTACCAAAAATAAGTTTCAGTTGTCCAACCCTGGACATCGTCTTTTTGATTTTCTTTGGTTTTTAATATGAAACTAAACTCTCTCTCAAGTATGAAATAGGTTTAATTAGCAAAAAAAAAAATATTGTTTCATATATTCACTTTTATAAACCACAAATAAGTTTGAATTTTCCAGCTCTGGAACCATATGTAGGGATCTAGCGATTTTCAATACTAATTTATATCTTTCTAAAATGTAAATTATATTTGATTATAAAAAAAAATATATTTAAATAATAATAAGTTTGATTTAGTTATTTTAATATTAGGTTAGGTTGAAAAAGAGGGGCAAAAGCCCCCCAATCCGTCCTGGCTTCTCTTTAGTTGTCGAATAAATCTTTCGCCTTTTACTTTAATATTAAAAAATAAAAATAGTTTTCCAGCTCTGGAAGTGTTTTTGGCTTTTTTCACTTCTAACAGCAATGAATTGCTTTTAAAAAGATCAAATATATATTATTAAAGAAAAATAAAAAATTTTTTTCAATTAGTTACTTTAATGTACCAAAAAAAGTTTCAAATGACCAGCCCTGGAATCGTCTTTTTGATTTCGTGTAATTTTTAATATAAAATAAAATTCTTCCTGAAGTATGAAATATCTTTAATTAACAAAAAAAAATGGTTTTATTTAGTTACTTGTATAAACCAAAAAAAAAAACTAAATTTAAATTTTCCAGCTCTGGAATTATATATTTTACTCTAGTGATTTTCAATTGTAATATATCAAGAGTGACATCTATAGTTTTTCTACACGCTTTAACGGCTGTAACCGGGTGTTATCTACTTTCGCTGTCGCCATCAGTTTCGACTGCATAATTTTGTCAGTGTATTTAAATCGTAATGCTCTCACCATTTCTACTTTCCACTGCAGCAGCCATTAATGTGGTTTTGGAATCTTCTTAAGGTTTTGGACAGCATTGAATTTGAGGATTTTATCTCACACTCGATTTCTCTGGTGGTGCTAAACAAAATTTCCTTTGAACAAGAACTGCACAAATTACAGTTATTTTGTAGCAAATTCTTCTTGTTTTGAGTTTTGGACCAGTTATGCTTGACTAGCCATTTGCAGCCATTTTGAGGCTTGCCTCAATGCCTCCTCATGATGATAAAGATGGCGGTGAGAATTGCATTCTAGGTGATGGTGATGGCGATGATGCTGATAATGTTCAACCGCTGGCTTATTTACTTACGAACGTGATTCTATTTTTTTTCTTACTAATACATAAATTTGTAGCCAAAATAGCCTTCTGAACAACTTCACATTTCATTGGATTTTGTTTGCTTAAATATTTCGGCAAAACTTAAAAAATTGGTTTTATAAAATTTAATTAGAATTTGTTAAAGAAAAGCAAGCGAAATAAAAAGCCTGTTATTAATGGGATAGTAGATAATGGCAATAATATTTTACTTGTTTGATTAGCTGTTACTTTTTGATGTGTTAACATCTATACGCGCGCCTCTAGGGCAGTTCAGTTTCAATACATACGCAAGTGTAAGTGTAAGACTTTGTTTGTTCGTTCGGTATTGAAAGTGATTATTGGGCGATTTTTATATAATATTTCCACGCGATTTTCTCCGGATATTCATAACCGATTTTATTAATTTTTGGATTAAAACGCTAGTGCGGGTTTCGACGAAGAGTTTAGGCCAAAAATTAAGGCGATCCGATATCGGCGAACGGAGATTTAAGTGTTTTAATTCGGAGTATTAATTTGGAGTAATATTAAAAAAGTGTTTTATGTTGGTCTTCGGTTTTGTCTTATGCATAGCAAAGAGAATAGTGACGTGGTTATACGTACATATATAAGAATGAGATAGCAAGACAGCAACGTATGTAGCTTATGTACAAACATAACAATGTATGTATGTACATTTGTCTGTTGCTTGGCATTCTCTTTGTTTTTTGTGGGTTTAATATAAAATAAATAAACAAAAAGGTGTTAACACATCGCCCGTGAGTTCGAACACTCATTGATTTTTTTTTTTAAAGTGTTTTAAAATATTTGCTATATTCTGTAATTCTGGATTTGTTTCTGAATATTTGTATTTTATGCCAAAGGGGTTTTGTTAATTTTGGCATCTTGTAATGAAAGGCCAGTGAGAAGTGACTTAGACTAATAGTATTTTTTTCCCATAAAGAGTTCTCTTTGTTTGAAAATTTTTGTAGTTTTTGAGAAAAAACCAGACATCCCTGTATATACGATAATATGTCATATAAAGAGAAAAAGAAAGCATTCAGAGATTTTAACAGTTTAAATTAAAGTTATGAACGTTCATCTAGCAAGAATAACATATCTTAAGCACTCAGAGTTACATATATTTCGTTTTGTATTTCATTTCCACTAGACGCCCGATGATAAACAACGTACATTTACTTAAGAAGTTGTTGGCTGTGGAACACCATTCCAATTTTAACTATTTACTGCAAGCCATAATAGTTTCCTGTTTAATAAAAAAAAATAATAATAGTGATAATAAGACTTTGTTCATATGACAAAATATAAGTGATAATAACTGCGGAATAAATCACTGCAAAAGAACCTATTTTAAAAGTACGAAACATGTATTTAAAAACACTTGAAGCAATTTTCACACTCTAGACTATTGAACAAGGACACTTGTTAGAGTACACCAGCTCCGACACTTGTATATGTCGGGCATATTAATCGTCAAACAGGCAGTAGACAGACAAAGCATTCGTAGACTCAGACGGGTACACAAGACTTTATGCAAGTGAATGCACTGCACTGTATAATATCTACAGAATGACAGCATAAGAACAAGAAACAAAAACATTTCTTTTCTTTTTGCATTTAAATGAAATATATGAATGTCTGTCTGTCCGTCTGTCTGTCCGTCTGTCTATAGTTGCAACAGCAAATAAAATATAAAACAAAAAACTTCTTACTCTCTCACTCTTTGACAATGATACATACATGAATGTAGACGCTAGCAAACGTAAAAATACTGGCATTTTACACATTTCATACACATACACATATAAATGCAACTGACTTTTCCACTAGGAAGGAAGGAAATAGTATACGAAGTTGTATAACAGCAACAGGAAATGCACACTTTACATACAATTGCCCTAAAGCATGATTAAAATATACAAATAAAAAACAAACAAAAAAAAAAGCAAAAAGATCAAATGGAAATAAAAATGTAAACGACCTACACAACGTATCACTTCCACAAAAAAGAAAAAAAATTCACATATTAAACATGCTTTCGTGTGGTAGAACGCAAAAAAAATTATTTATTTATAATATATGTATATAAAAAACAAAAACAACTAACCCCCCACAATCGTATGTGATGAACCTTTTAAAACCTGCTCTACAATTTTCATTTAATAAAAATAAATATTCCCTGTGATCTTTATTGTAGGCTTAAGCGTTACAACATTATTTCAGCTTCAGTTCAATACGTTTTCAGCCTAAAGCCTTCTAATTCACAGCCAAGACGTTAAAATGTTTGTAATTGACAAAAAGGAAACAGTTTTTTAAATTATTGCCGAGATTATTTGCATAAAAATTATTATTTTTCGGCAAATCGGCTCTTTATTATACCCTCCAAAAAAATAATTGGAGGGTATATTCACTTTGTCATTACGTTTGTAGCGCAGCGAAATATCCATCTGGGACCCCATAAACTATAATATATTCTTGATCAGTGATGAAATCTAAGACGAACTGAGCACACCCGTCCATCCGTGGAAATAACTACTCAGTCCAAACGAAAAGAGCCAGACTCTTGAAATTTGGCATAAATATATCTTGAAGGATAGCACAGGTCAAGTTCGTATATGGGCTGAATCGGGCCAACTTATTATTTGGCCACTGGGGGCGAAATTCCTCCAAGATCACACACACTCTCATGGCCTGTAAATATTTTCACAAAATGCTAAAAAAAATTTTAAATATGAATTTTCATAGAAAAAAATTCTCTGTGTGCCATTTCGTTACGTCATAAAATATTTAACTTCACAGCTAAATACGTTGTTTCGTAACTGCTTACGTCAAAACATGTTTAACTCGGCATATTTATCTTCACTCACATAATAAATTCTACATTTAATTATCCCAAATATTTATTTTTGCAGTCTCATGGCAAAGGTGGAATGTCTCCCGCACGACCCTTGCCAGAGAGACTCCGAAAAATACAGATTTAATGCTCTCCAAAAAGAATTGGACCCCATAAAGTATATATATATATATATATATATATATTATTGATCAGTGATGAAGTCTAAGACGGTCTAGCAATGCCCATACGTTCGTCTGTGGAAAATATGATATAGTCGTTTTTTGGACCCCGCCTCTTAAGTGGGCGTTCACGTATGATCTTATATATGGTCTCTGACATGTGGCCGCCACGGCTGACACGCAGAAGGTACACTCTGGAACACCAAATTTCAACAACTAAAAAAATCTTCCAACAAGTGAAGGGACAAACCCCCAGTTGCTGAGAACGGCGACGAATTGATTGATTAAAATCATCTTCAATGGTTTCCTGTGCGCACTGTTCGGCGTATCACGGGATTATCAGTAACAGTAAATGGGGTCCAAAAAGGATCTATTATTCTCCGAATTAGCCGGTCTAAAGGACGATTTTGTACGCCATAAAATTGAAGAAGTTTACGATGAGTTCGATAAATGTAACAATTATTTTGATTAAAAATTTCAACAGTTTGCAGGCGTTGTTGTGACTTAAAAAAACACGTTTTATTTACGCCAGTACTCGGCTTAATTGGCCAGTCTAACGTTTCTCTTTACGCCGTCTAGAGTTAGAAATCCACTAGCAAACTTGGAAGTAGACTTGGGTCAAACTCGTTCATTTGCTTGCTTTTGACTAGGACCCTAAGATCAAACCCATTTAAATTACATTGGCTTGATCATGGATACCCATCAAAAACAAACGGATGCATGAGATCAACTCATATCTACTCCGAAGGCATACTGGTGCGACCTCTATCAATGTTCGTCTATAGAATCACCCAAGTCTTATTGAGGAAGCAATGAAGCCCTCCATATGACATCAACTGGATGAACATTTACAAACGGAACATCATCTTAAAGACTGTTGTTTTCAGTACAGTCAATTGGACCTATGAGAAAATATCATACCATATTATTAGCGGGTCAAAACGAATCCCTCTAAACAAAAGGTGGTGGTAAAATATACTGGACTGGACAGATCAGTACCGATCATTTCAGCCAGTTTAATATGCAGTGATGTTGTTAAATATCTTTTTTATTAAAAATGTTCAATTGTGTGTATATATTAAGAGTATTGTTTTCTAAATAGTAAATTAACGTATGCCCAAAATTTAAAATGTTTAACTTGGTGGCCCAGAGTTCCTCTATATAATATCGTACGTCAACGCCTATTGAAGGAGGCGGGTTTAAAAATAGACAATATCATGTTTTCCACAGACGAACGTATGGGCATTGCTAGACCGTCTTAGACTTCATCACTGATCAAGAATATACATACTTTATAGGGTCCAATTCTCTTTGGAGGGTATAACAATTTTATTTTGGCGGGGTCGCTCTGGCAAGGGCTGTGGGGGAAATATTCCCCTTTGTCATAAAACTCTAAAAATAAATGCTTGGGATAATTATATAAAAAATTAAAAATTCTTTTTTTTGATAGGGTCATTTAGAGGGCAAAGGGGGAGAGGGGGTAGGACAGAAACAGGTAGACATAAAGCTCTAAAAATAAATGCTTGAGATGATTATACACAAAGTTAAAAAAAATTTTCATTTATTTTTAATAGGGTCATTTAGCGGGCAAAGGGGGAGGAGGGGGTAGGGCAGCAACAGGCAGTCATAAAACTCTAAAGATAAATGGTTGGGATGATTACATACAAAATTTAAAAAAATTTTTTTTTTTTGGTAGGGTCATTTAGAAGGCGAAGGGGAAGGAAGGGGTAGGGCAAAGTAGTACCAGGTTTCGTCTTAGCTTCATCATTAAAGCTTAAAAATGTTATTTTTAAGGACTGTAGGCTTAAGTAAAACAATTTGTTAAATTTTTGTGCTATTTTTGCCTATAATAACGCCCACTAAAGTGGGCGGAGTCAAAAAATATTTTTATTTTATTTTATAGCTCCAAGTTTAAGGCGTTGGACGGTATTTGACATAAAAATATATCGTTTGCTTAACAAAATAACCAAAAAACTTTAATTATGTTATTTTTTCTGGGTTGGTTTAGTTCTTCTTAGGGGAACTTTTTTCCCTCTAGCCCGATTTAGCCCATCTGCGAACTTAACCTGCTCTAAGCTTCAAAATATATTTATGCCAAACTTCTAGCTCTTTTCGTTTGGACTGAATCGTGATTTCCACAGACGGACGGACGGACGGACGGACATGCTCAGTTCGTCTTAGATTTCTTCACTGATCAAGAATATATATACTTTATGGGGTCTGAGATGGATATTTCGATGCGTTACAAACGGAATGACAAAGTGAATATACCCTCCAAATTCTTTTTTGGAGGGTATAAAAACAAGTTCTTGATGGATAAACATCATAACCTTTCCAAAATGAACTATTCACACACTCATAACATCTCAATAAATTTTGAGGACTGAACGTTGAAATTTAGCACATTAGGCTAGTGACGAAACCTTATTTGCCAAGTTTCATAATTTTAGGAGGAACCCTCTATCAGTTTATCTATTTTCAACAATTTATAGTATTTTCTAATATTTGCATTTTAATGCATCCCTGGTCAAAATATGCGAGCAACATGGCACAATGTGTCACACTATTGTGCCACAAGTTCATCTGTACTGAATTCGTATCATAGGAAATGCAATAAAACCACAGTAACTGCTGTCATGCGTGACAAGAAGGACAGCGAAGAAAATCGTTAGTTGATGGACATCCAGACGATGATGATGATGATGATGATGATGATGCTGATGATGACGATGATGCTGTCAACAAATAACTTGTTTTTCTATTTTCACATTTTTCCTTTTGTATTCCATTTTATTTTTGTTTGCCTCACTCAAATCCTTGTGTGTGTGTCTGCGTGTGTTTTTTCGCTTATTGATGCATGTGTTCAAGTTCTTTTATTAAATATTCTATTCTTTGGATGCACGTTAAAATTTTTATTGTTTTCGCCATATTTTATTTACATGTTTCATTTGTTTCATTTTACAATTTAACACTTCCGTTTTCTATTTAGTTGCTTCCTTTACACTTTTATTGTATTTTTATTATATTTTATGTTGCTTTTTTTCTCTCTCAACTCATGTCTGACTACACTGCTGAAGTATTCATTTATTTATAAGTCTTCTTATTATTATAACTTGAGTCAGTCATCTTGAGATTTCTTTGTGTTGCCACAATGACTACAATGAGGATGGTGTGTCGTTGTGTGTGTGTGTTGCCTGGTGTCATACTGTTGTTAAATGTCGTTATATTTGTTCTTGCTAGCAGAGAATTCATCTTAAATTCTTAAATAAACAATTTTATGATATAAATATCATATTATTGTTGATACTTAAAGGCAATGAATGCCAAATATTTTTTATAAATTATTTTGCTGTATTAGACGCTTATATGTGATTGTACAAATATAAATGTTTTTTATTATGAGTCTGTCACTTGCATAAAACACAAGTGTTTTTATTGATTATAGAGTGAAAGTCTAGAAATTATATTATATAAAAAAAACCCCAGAGATATACGAGTATATCGTACTTCCTTCTTAAAAGAGACGCAACCAAGAAATTGAGACAATTTCAGTATAGGAAAATTAGCAATTTATTTAAAGCTGCTCCTTAACTGAATATAACAAGCGTCAAACTATTTTGCATGTAGAATGTATGCAACATTTCGGCTTATTCTATAAATTACTTTACGTGATTGTAGAAAAATTTCTTATAAATAATAGAAATATTAAACAAGTAAAAACGTTATATGCGACCGGGTCGAATTTTAAAAACCCTCCAAATATTTACTAAATAAAAACTCTATTTCGTCACTTTGGAAGGGACTGTGGAGGAGACATTTCACCTTTGCCATAAAACAAATTAATAAACAAAAATAAATTTTTGGAATAATTAAGTGTAAAAAATTTTTTTTTTTTGATAGGGTCACTTTGGGGTCAAAAGTGGAGGAGGGGGTAGGACAGGGGAGGATCAGGTTACGTCTAAGCTTCGTCATTAAAGCTTAAGGATTTTATTCTTAAGTAAAAGAATTTGTTAAATTTTTACACTATCTTTGCATATAATAAAGCCCACTAAAGAGGGCGGGGTAAAAAAAAAATTTTATGGCTCCAAGCTTAAGGCGTTGGACCTGCTTTGGCATACAAATATATCATTTGCTAAACAAAATACGAAAAAAAATATATTATGTTGTGTTGGCTGAAATAGTAGAACACGAGACTATGAAGCGGAGGGTACTGAGTTCGAGCCCGCGCTGAGTTGGGATATATTGTGTTGAATTCTTCTGATCAGCGTTAGTGCGTGGTTGTGTTAGTTGTTGCCAGCCTGTTTCAATGATGAAGGCATAGTCACTGGTCACTGAACAATTATTGGCAGCGACTGGCACGATCATGTTCTAAATAGCAGAGTAACAGCACCCACCTTCGTCGGTCCTGTGGCAAAAATTAGCCCGCTAAGTACAAGAAAGTTGGAATAGCAAAAAAAAAATGTCAATCCTCTCATCTTTCCTAATCTGTCTCTTCAATACTATCCCCTCGTTTTCAGTTCCGGCGCAATGCATTGCATATAGAGGGGTCATCCCCTGACCGATGGTCCAAAATAAAAAAACCTTATTTTTAAAGCTTAAGTACTAAAGGGTGTTTTTATAAGAGCTTCCTGATTTTAAATTTAAATAAAACACATGCCAAATTATGAAATGGCCAAAAACAATTTTTTATTTGGTAGATAATTTCTTGTCATTTAACATTTAAATATAATTTCGGGCATATGGCCACCACGACTATTTTGCACAAAAGTCATTCTGGAGGTCCAATTTTCGACCACCTTTTGAAGCATTTGAGGGCGTATTTCAGCAATGACACGTTGAATACTGGTTTGCAAAGCGTCAATCGTTGCTGGTTTATCCACGTAAACCAATGATTTCAGGTATCCCCACAAAAAATAATCGAGTGGCGTCAAATCACACGAACGCGGAGGCCAATTCACCGGTCCATTTCTCGAAATAATGTTGTCGTTGAAATGTTCTTTCAATAAGTCCATTGTTTCGCCCGCAGTATGACAAGTGAGTGGCACCATCCTGTTGAAACCACATTTCGTTCACATCCATATCTTAAAGTTTTGGCACCAAAAAGTCATTGATCATGATTCTGTATCGATTTCCATTCACGGTAACGCGTCGTCCTTCCTCATTTATAAAGAAATAAGGACCCATGATTCCACCAGCCCACAGACCGCACCAAACAGTACATTTATCGGGATGCATTGGTAATTCTTGAACGGCGTGTGGATTATCTTTGCTCCAAATAGGGCAATTTTGCTTGTTGACATATCCATTCAACCAAAAATGCGCCTCATCACTGAAGAGAATTTTTGTGGTAAAAAAGCGGATAAACATTTTTAATTGAACACTGTTTTTGAAAATAAATTTCCTCGATTTGGAAGCGTTGTTCTGGAGTTAACCTGTTCATGCTGATTTGCCAAACAATACTGAGTAGAGACGTCACTTTAAACTTTCAAAACAGCTGTCAGACAACAGAGTGATTCGTATAAAAAAAAAAAACTTCATAAAGAAACACCCTTTACGATTTGTTAAATTTTCACACTATTTGTTCCATATAATAAGGTCCACTAAAAGGGACGTGGTCCAAAAACTATTAATTTTTTCATTTTATGGCTCCAAGTTTAACGCGCTAGAACTTTTTTGACATAAAAAAATTTATCATTTGCTTAACAAAATTTCAAAAAAAAAACCTTCAAAATTATGATGTTTTTAAGAGATTGATTTAGTTCTTCTTAGGGGAACTTTTTTCCCTCCCTTAAAAGTCGATCTGTTGTACGTCCACTCGTATATCATTTGTTTCATACTAATAATTTGAATTGAAAGTGAATCATCAATTAGAACGATGCAACCACAAATGCCTAAATAAACCCTACAGAGAACTTAAATCTTTCACTTACATCCGCTTAACGTTAAAATCTATTTCCATAGCGTTTCATGCATTTCCCAAACTTAATGCTAATTCGACGTATTATATTTGACCAAAAATTTCGCAGTAATTAGAGCAGTAAGTGCTGGTAATATATTTGACTGGCAAATTGTTATGCAAAAGGTCATGTCACGTTGTCTTGGCGCATTTAAGGCAGCTGCCACAATTCGTCATATTACGGTATAAAGCAACACATTGTGCAGATTGAAACCGCCATTTAAATCGAACGTAAGTGAGGGAGTGGTAAAAATGGTTGTGTTTGTTTTATTCATGCTTTAGGAAACAGCGTGTAGTTTGCATAAATCAACTGCTTTATACGCAACTCATAAACAAGGCGGCCATATAGAATTTACTACGAGAACAGTCTTAAAGTTGTTTTCGCGTTATAAAATGTAGCACATTAAAAATGTACTCAAAAGTATAAATAAAAATTATGGGTATTTTTTATACCCTCCAAAAAAGAATAGGAGGTTTATTTTCGCAGCGAATTATACCTCTAAAACCCCATGAAGTAAATATATATATATATATATATATATATATATATATATTCCTGATCAGTAAGGAAATCTAAGACGATCTAGCCATATCCATCCATTGGTCTGTGGAAATCACGATTCAGTCTAAACGAAAAGAGCCAGACCTTTAAAATTTGGTATAAATAAATTTTGAAGGATAGCACAGGACAAGTTCTTAAATGGCTTGAAGCGGACCAGAGGAAAAAAAGTTTCCCTAAGAAGAGCTAAACAAGCCTCTAAAAAAACTACATAATTTTTAAATCTTTGTTTGTTATGCAAATGATGTATTTTTATGTCAAAGAAAGTTCAAGGCGTTAAACTTGGAGCCATAAAATCAGAAAAATAAATTTTTTGACCCCACCCCCTTCAGTAGGCGTAGAGGTAACACATTACATGGAAAAGTAGTTTAAATATAGGGACCTCCAAATAACTTTTTTTTGGAAAATGCTATAAAAAAACTACTGAATATTTTCTCAAATTTCTTTTTTATTTGAAAGAACAATCCTTCAGGTTAATAATGGAAAAGAATTTCATTCAAATGGCTGCATGGCCCGATAACGATCGCCATTGACTGTAACGGCCACTCCCTGCTCATTTTCGAAGAAAAATGGTCCAATTATGCCTCTGGACCAAAATCCGCACCAAACAGTGACTCGTTTTGGGTGCGTCGGCTTTTCAATGTATGCGTGCGGGTTTTCTGTGCCCCAAATGCGACAATTTTTCTTGTTTACATGGCCGCCAAGATCAAATTGAGCCTCATCTGAAAATATGATTTTTTTCGCAAAATCGGCATCTTCTGTAAGTCGCTCGCAGGCCCACTTAGCGAAGCGAAAACGCATTGGATGGTCAACCCTATTCGTTCAGCGGATGGATAAAAGTAATTATCTGTCAAATCAGACATGAGCTAAGTGTTTCCATTCATGAAATAAGCACTAGTTGCAAAAAAACATTAGATCGCGCAAATTGTAATCCCTGAGCTCATATTCTTTAAAAAAAAAATTTTCTACTTTTACGATGACGCTGAGATATCCTCTGGTCTTTTTCTAAAGTATTCAGCGTTATGGTGTTTAGCATTTTTGATCCTAGAATTCGAAGTTTTCTAAAGGATTAAACACCCTGTATAACAAAATAAAATTTTTTACAAAATTACAAGGTCCGGACTTTGGAAAGAGGAGAAAAAAAAGACACATATATCGGTGTTTTGAAAATTTATATCTGAATTTCATTTGAGGGGGGGTTTAAAGTTTCCCAGCTCTGGCACATTCTTATTATTGTTAATCATCTTAAGAAACCATATGACATTTACATTTTAGTTATAAAATATGTTCAGCAAATTTATGTAAAATGTTATGGAGAACGCTTTTCTGGAATATGTTAACCCTCTAACTCCTCAAGGTATGGATCTTTTTTGTCCTTCTTTGAAAAAGCCCAAAAAATAGCATTAAACAGGGATTTAATATTATCCGTAAAATTTTACTATAGGTCCCTGAATACACCAAAACGGTGTAAAAAATTTAACCAAAAAGTGGGAAATAAGACACAATAAAAGAGAGCTTTTGCAATAACTTCTCCAATTGCTTTAGTAGAAACAATTGCATAAGAGTATTTGGTACGTTTTTCTGTTAATAAATATTCTGGTCTGTTTATAAAACTTCTGTTTAAAATGGCACTGGCTGCATATGGTTGGCATGTTGGGCTGCCTGCGACAAATGCTAATCTTAACGTTCTGATGAAATGCCATGCACATGCATACATATACACACGCACATGTATGTATGAGAACATATAAACTCACTTGTGTGCTAAAAAGATTTTGATTGAATGAATATGCAAGCATATGCATGCATCTTGTGTTGCATAGGGTCCGCAATCTGACGTTTTTTTTTTCAACTAGTGCTTATTTCGTGAATGGAAACACTTAGCTCATGAGTGATTGATAGATAGTTAGTTTTATCCTTCCGCTGAACGAATATGGTTGACCATCCAATGCGTTTTCGCTTTGCTAAGTGGGCCTGCCATCGACTTACAGAAGATGCCGATTTTGCAAAAAAAAATCATCTTTTCAGATGAAGCTCATTTTGATCTTGGCGGGTATATAACAAGCAAAATAGTCGCATTTGGGGCACAGAAAACCCGCACGCATACATTGAAAAGCCGACACTCCCAAAACGAGTCCCTGTTTGGTGCGGATTTTGGTTCAGAGGCATAATTGGGCCATTTTTTTGCGAAAATGAGCAAGAAGTAGCCGTTACAGTCCATGGCGATCGTTATCGGGCCATGCAGCCATTTGAATGATATTATTTTCCATTATTAACCGGAAGGATTGTACTTTCAAATAAAAAAAGATATTTGAGAAAATATTCAGTAGGTTTTTTTTATAGCCTTTTCAAAAAAAACAAAAAGTTATTTGGCGGACCCTATAGTAAATTTGGCTTTGCCATAATTACAACCACAACATTTGCCATGGCCAACTTCGTTATTGTGACAATTTTCATTAATAGTTTCAGCCAACACAAACTACACAAGTAGCCCCACTAACAAAAAAGTATGTATACATTTAAATACCAAGATGAAGTTGGTTGGAAATTTAAGTTTTTCTTCTT
The DNA here is from genome assembly GCA_951800035.1 of Linnaemya tessellans. Lineage (NCBI taxonomy): Eukaryota > Metazoa > Arthropoda > Insecta > Diptera > Tachinidae > Linnaemya > Linnaemya tessellans. Next base: position 25,762,902 of record OX637536.1, read on the forward strand.
ACACTTGGCAGAAACTCGAGTGCGCGTTACGCTAAATCACCCTTAAAACCACACAAGTTGAAAATCACGATTCAGTTAATTGAGTCTGGAATGTTTATACAAATGTTAAAAATCTTAAAACAAATTTAATGTTGACTTTTCCCTGACGATACTGAAATGTTCAAGGGTAGTTAACTATAGACATGCTTTTACCTCCAGAGTTCCAGTAAAAATTGGTTAAAAAAATAAATAAATACAAAACAATATATATAAACAAAACATTAAAAAATAATCTAGTAAAAAAACAAGTACAAACTTTATATTCGACCGGGTCGAATCTTAAATACCCTCCAAATATTTAGAAAGTACAATTAAAATGTTTAACTGGGTGAGACAGAGTTACTTTATAGAATATCGTACGTCAACGCCCACGGAAAAGGGCGTGGTCCAAAAATAGACTACATCTTATTTTCCACAGACGAACGTATGGGCATTGCTAGACCGTCTTAGACTTCATCACTGATAAAGAATATATATGTACTTTACGTGGTCTAATTCTTTTTGGAGAACATTAAATCTATATTTTGTGGGGTCGCTATGGCAAAGGCCGTGGGGGAGACATTTCATCTTTGCCATAAGACTCTAAAAAGAAATATTTGGGATAATTAAATGTAGAATTTATTATGTGAGTGAAGATAAATATGCCGGATTGAACATGTTTTGACGTAAGCAGTTACGAAACAACGTATTAAGCTGTGAAGTTTAATATTTTATGACGTAACGAAATGGCACACATTGAACTTTTTTTTTTATGAAAATCCATATTTAATAAATTTTTTGAGCATTTTGTGAACATATTTACTGGCCATGAAAGGGCAATTTATAGGCCGTGAGAGTGTGTGTGATCTTGGAAGGATTCTGCCCAAGGAGTTGGCATGCATTGCTAGTATATAAAAAATTATGTATTGGATAGGATACACTCACATAATCATTTTGTATATAAATATGGATTTTCATACCAAAAAAAATGTTCACTGATTCCGATTCCGTTACGTCATAATATATTTAACTTCACTTCGTAACTGCTTACGTCAAAACATATTTAACTCGGTATATTTCATATCTTCACACACAAATTAATATTAATTTTTTTTTTAAACGGTCATTTAGGAGGCAAAGCAGAGAAGGGGGTAGGGCAGAGGAGTACCAGGTTACGACGCCTCAGCTTCGTCATTAAAGCTTAAAAATTTTATTTTTGAGGAATGTAGGCTTAAGTTTTATAAACTATTTTTGCATATAATAACGCCCACTAAAGGGGGCTGGGTCCAAAATTTTTTTATTTTTATTTTATGGCTCCAATTTTAACGCGTTGGACCTGCTTTAATATAAAAATATATCATTTGCTTAACAAAATTACGAAAAAAAACTTTAAGAATGTTGTTGTTTTTTAGAGGTTGGTTTAGTTCTTCTTAGGGGAACTTTTTCCCCTCTGACCCGATTCAGCCCATTTACGAACTCGACCTGTGCCATTCTTCGAGGTATATTTGTACCAAATTTCAAGAGTTTGACTTTTTTCGTTTGGACTGAATCGTGATTTCCACAGACGGACGGACGTGCTCAGATCGTCTTAGCTTTAATCACTGATCAAGAATATATATACTGATCAAGAATATATATACTTTATGGGCTCTCAGATGGATATTTCACTGCGTTACAAATGGAATGACAAAGTGAATATATCCTCCAATTTTTTTTGGAGGGTATAATAGAATACTTATTAAACTAACATTGTTTATTCAGGCTTAGGTTCAAATCTGCAAATTATTATTATTTTTTATTTTAAGACTTAAGACTTGTTTTCGAAAGCCGGTACACTTGCATCATCAGTACTCATGTGTATTTTTTGGTTTGTCGCCAGTTATTAGGGGGCTGAATTGAATTTGCTAACAATTTATATTTATATTTATGAGCAACTAGTTAACGAGAACTGTTGCCGTTCGATTATTTTCTGAATTTTTGTTCCCATTTTACTTAAGCCAAATTGCTATTAAACCATAAGTTTAATCTATTTTTCTTTGTACACATTCACTAATTAAATACTCATGCATTTATCTAGGTTACGGTGCTAAATTTTACCTTTATTTGAACAACCTCGTTGCTACACTGTCACGTGAATAACTTCTATCTTATTCATATCTACACATTTTAGTAATAAAGGAATTTCTTTTGTGCTATTACACAAAAAAAAAAATACAAAATGTTTCGTGGTTTTAATTGTCTTTCGAAATTAACTATTAATTTATGCATGACCTTTCACACAATGTGGCTCATGTTCAGCTGAAAGTAAATGGAGTCTATAACGGAATAATATGAAATTATTTGGTTTATTTTAATTAAAATTTGCATGGCCGACTTTTTTTTTCTTTTTGCAAAATATGTATGCTTGTGGTTATTAAAGATGTCGTTTGCTACAATAGAGAAAAACAATTTATATTTAAAGTCCCTTATACATAGTTTTAATAAAAAAAAACTTAATTCACACCACCAACCACATATAGAAAATGGTAACAGAAAAAATTGTTCAATTAAGATTGATAGACTAATTTGAAGAACATGTTTTTTGAATTCGGAATGGCATGATATCTATTCCAGAGCAAAAAGGAAAGTCAACACCAATTTTAGTTATCTAATAAACACAGCAGAACACTAGAGATGTTTTCGAAAGCAGCTACACTTTCATCATCGGTACTCATTTGTATTTTTGTTTGTCATATACTTTTGAGATTAATTGTATTTTTCTTTAAGTTTAAAACCAAAACTTTCTTAAACTTGAATGTTTTCTTTTTATACCCTCCAAAAAAGAATTGTAGGGTTATATTCACTTTGTCATTCCGTTTGTAACGCAGCGAAATGTCCATCTGAGACCCCATAAGGTATATATATTCCTGGTCAGTGATGAAATCTAAGACGATCTGAGCATGTCCGTCCATCTGTGGAAATCACGATCCAGTTCAAACGAAAAGAGCCAGACTCTTGAAATTTGGTATAAATATATTTTGAAGGATAGTACAGGTTAAGTTCGGAAATGGGCTAAATCGGGATAGAGGGAAAAAGGTTCCCCTAAGAAGAATTAAACCAGTTAAAGTTTTTTTTAGTTATTTAATTTAAAAGAATAATATATTTGTATGTCAAAGCAGGTCCCACGCGTTACACTTGGAGCCATAAAATATAAAAACAAAAATTTTTGGACCCCGCCCCCTTTAGTGGGCGTTGACGTACGATATTATATGCAAAAATGGTGTAAATATTGAACAATTTGTATTCCTTAGTCATATAAGAAGCTGAGATGTTCTTTGATGTTGCAGAGGTGAAACATCTCCCCCACGGTCGTTCCCAGAATTACTCTGTCAAAATAGAGATTTAATATTGGGTACAGAAATATCTTAAAGAAACTCTGTGTCACGAAGTTAAACATTCTAAATTTACTTACTAAATATTTGGAGGACATTTAAGATTCGAACCAGTCGAATATAACGTTTTTACTTGTTTGTGTTAATATTCGAACTATAGGTTTAATTTTAATTATATTAAAAAGTATTATCTAGGCTCGAGTTTAAATTCCCTTTCACATGGCAAAGTGTAAAACTTTTTAAAGGACCGCTGATGATGTCCAGCACAGCGACATTCAGTTATCTCTTTATAACTTAACAAATACTATCGTAGCATTTCAATAATATCATTCAAATCATTATTTTGAGAACTGCTTATTTTATATTTCAGGCCACAATTTTTATTTCATTACAAACAATGTTACTATAAAGCTGTATTACTGCAAAGGAAACTACTTTAGTGGATCTGTAATATAAATGTTAAATCAAATCTATTCTTCTTTCTTTTACTCCCCACGATGTACTTCCCTTCATAGCAAAATCGATGGCCACTGAGTGTCAATATTTTTGGTTATTATACAAGAAATTCTGTTAAAAAAAATTCACTCCCTACACACAGATATTATGTTTTCTATTTTACATTCTTTGCATGTAAATACTCGTATTTAAATCTTTCCAATTTGTTGTAAATTTTATTTGACCATATTTTTACAAAGTCGTTGCAATAAGTAAATTTTCGTTTCGCAATTTCATAGATAAATAGTATAACAGCGTACACATATTTAAAAACATACCCGACCGACATTTTATGATATTGAGATATCCGTATGCACAGGATAACATCAGCATTCTATTCCATTTACGTACCTAAAAATAGAAAACAACAATTTGTAAACATTAAATTGCTTAGGACTGGAATAAAATGTTTCTACAAACAAACAAACATAAAATGTATGAAAGTACGAATATGTAGAATAAAAAAATAAAGACAATCACTTTTTTATTCAATTCCAATTAAAACTAGAACGAGTAAAAGGGAAAAGAGATTTGAAATAAAACTAAAACTACAACGACAACTAAGATAACAACGAACGACAATCTGTATTAAGGCATCTATAAAAAGTGAAATTGGAATTTTGTTTTGGAACTGATTTAAAATCAAAGTAACATTAAAAATAGTTGATATTTAAAGAGGTTGCGGATTTCAATTTAAACGAAAATATAGAGACAGAACGTCTCTATATTTTTTTTATTATCTTTATTTGAGTTGACAGAACGATCTTTATAATTCCATATTTAAACATGATTTCATGTAACTGTTGATCGAGGATGGCTATGCCTTAAATGCTTCATACGCCGTGTCAAATTTTGTCATACTATCCTTAACATATCGGACGGTATCTCATCAATAAATTCTTCATAATTGGCTTCCAGTGCGCCCATCTGGCTGGTCCCCAAAGACTCTTGAGCCTTGGCAATCTCCCAAAAAAAAAAAAAATATAGCCTAAAAGCGTTAAATTGCACGACCTTCAAACGCGGAATAAACTTTTCCCCGAACTCGTCTCTCAATTGGGTCACTGCTACACGTGCTATTTGGCATGTTGCACCGTCTTATTGAAACCACATGTCTGCAAAGTCCAGTTCTTTCATTTTGAATTAAAAAAATGTTGCAATCACCCCACGATAGCGATCATCATTCACAGTAACATTCCTATCTTCGTCGCCTTTGAAATATGATGTTAGCAGCCCATAATCTACACGGGACCTGAGAGATGGATATAAATTTAAAAAGTCCGTGATACTATGAAACCATCAAACTACTCTTGTAGGAGTAACGAAATATTGTGTTTTATCGCAAAATTCATATATGAAATAATTTAAAAAAATTAATAAGAAAAATCAAATAGATTTTGATTTACACACTCATATTTATTTTTCTCTGCTTTTAATGTTTTACATTTTCATGTTGTCAGATGTCGAAACTTTTCATCTTCTGGTTTTGGCATTATGGGGAAATAAATTAAAAATATTAAAGTGAAAGTGACAGCAACAGTTACAGACTTATTTAATTTTATTTCAAAAACTTTATTTTACGATTTACTTATTTGCTGTTTTTTTCTTTTTTTACAATTTAAAGTCTTTAATAAATTGTATATGGGCAAAATGGCTGACCATAATATATTGTTTATATAGTGAAAAGCAGCCAGTATTTCATGTTTGCTTTCAATTTGACACGCCACTTTTAGATTGAATGTCATGTGATTTATATAATCTTTGGTAATTTATTCACAAAAAAGGATTTGAATTAAACAGGAATATGTGTATATACGAGTGTTTGTAAATGTTGTGTTGAAGATTGATATGCATTTTTTCAGGATGTAAATTTTTTCTAAAAAAAATTGTATTGCTTTTGCTATATTCTATTGATATATTAATTCATGAGCAAAATACCAATGAATTATATCATTTTACACATGGCAACAACAATAAATTTTTTTCTGCAAATATTGTATTGGTGTAAAGTAACTGTATAAGCCGTAAAAGATATCTTAATTAAAGGTTGGAATATCTAATAGTCTAGCATGTTTAAAATAATAATATGATATGCATATAATGGAAAGGATAACGCTGTTATTGATTGTGCATTATTTCTTTTAAATTTTTATTTTAATTGGTATTAAAAGTCACATATATTATGCTGCTTATTTTCTTAGATTCATGCATGAAAAATGTCGGTTTGAGAAAATAAACACAAATAAAGTTAAGACTTAGATATCAATGACGAGAAATTTGTCTCGATTAACTTAACGGATTTGTAATGAAAATATTAGATTTCCAATTAAAAACAGTTCATAAATGGAAACAGATTCATACCTGAATATTTAGTTCTAGTCGTGCTGATTCTATTTTCCCAAACTTTTTACAGTGATTTGTGACAAAAAAATAGAGAGATTTATACTTCAATTTTAGTTATTTGGGTATCTGTTGCTGATATATTTCCCCAAATTTAAATAAAAAAAAAATTTAAATTAACTACTTCCCATGCCCATTTCACTGGGTCTAATGCTGACCACCAGAGCATTTGTAACCAAAATTTTTTTAGAATAACAAAAGGTATTATTTTAAACTTCCACTCAAATGAATAAGAAGTTTCAATAAATGTCAAGGTCATAACAAGAACTGAATGATCACTTTTCACTTAATTTTCTTACCTTATAATTTTCTATAACTCTGTAGCTACTAGCTATAAGATTTAAAGAAAACGAATACGCTGTTTTTCTTCTAAACCATTAAAAATGTTTATCCGCTTTTTTACCGCAAAATTCTCTTCAGTGATGGGGCGAATTTTAGGTTGAATGGATATGTCAACAAATAAAATTGCCGTATTTGGAGCAAAGATAATCCACACGCCGTTCAAGAATTAGCAATGCATCCCGATAAATGTACTGTTTGGTGCGGTCTATGGGCTGGTGGAATCATCGGTCCTTTATTCTTTAAAAATGAGGAAGGAAATTGATACAGAATCATGATCAATGAATTTTTGGTGGCAAAACTTCAAGATATGGATGTAAACGAAATGTGGTTTCAACAGGATTGTGCGAAACAATGGACTTATTGAAAGAACATTTCAACGACAACATTATTTCGAGAAATGGACCGGTGAATTGGCCTCCGCGTTCGTGTGATTTGACGCCACTTGATTATTTTTTATGGGGATACCTGAAATCATTGGTTTACGTGGATAAACCAGCAACGATTGACGCTTTGGAAACCAGTATTCAACGTGTCATTGCTGAAATACGCCCTCAAATGCTTGAAAAGGTGGTCGAAAATTGGACCTCCAGAATGACTTTTGTGCAAAATAGTCGTGGTGGCCATATGCCCGAAATTATATTTAAATGTTAAATGACAAGAAATTATCCACCAAATAAAAAACTTTTTTTGGCCATTTCATAATTTGGCATGTGTTTTATTTAAATTTCAAATCAGCAAGCTCTTATAAAAACACCCTTTCATATCGAAATTGTGTTGTATGGATATTTCATTCTTTAACTGAAGTACAAGGACGCGGAGCGTATGATTGATATTCAGTTTAATCAACTTGTACACGTTAGTGAAAAAAGTATTGCATACTTTTCAGTGCGTATTGCGAATTTTACTTGAATGGTTTTTTTCGCCTCAAATCGCTATTGTAAATATTTTGGCAGTATATATTGCCTATGTGAATTGTTGAAAGTAATAGTTTCTATTGTGAACTAGTATTTGCGAACTATAGGGCGAATTTAACAGCTTTATTTTTCTTTGGGCAACACTGTTCTTGGCAGCTTAACTTCATATAAGATGTTACTGTTAAACATGTTCAGTACTGTATAGAATTTAATCCTGAATCGACTTGCAAACGAAAACATTTGCAGATTTTTAAATTTTATGATCATGATTCGTGCTCGGTTCGGAAAGTAAATCACGATTTTTTTTCTAGTTTAATAAATACATATGCGATCAACCAAAATTGTTATATTTATTGCGACGAGCAGCCAGAAGCATTGCAAGCACTGCCAATTTCATCCCCGAGAAGGCACTCTGGGGTGTAGATTATGGGCTGGTGTCATCATTGTTCAAAGACGGCAAAGACAGGATTGTTACTTTGAATGATGATCGCTATCGTATGATGGTTAAACAATTTTTTTTATTCAAAATGGAAGAGCTGAACTTCGCTGGCATGTGATTTCAAAAAAACGGTGCTAGATGTCTCATAGCACGTGAAAAAAATGCCCAATTGAGAGACGAGTGCGGAGAACAGTTTATTCCGCGTTTGGTGATCTTGTGATTTAATGCCTTTAGATTATTTTATGGGAGGCTATGCCAAAGCTGATGTCTATGGGGACAAGCCAGCAACGGTGGCTTGACATGTATTTCTTTTTAAATGAAACCCGAAAGCTCTTTAAAAATCACTCATTATTTGTTGAATGAAATGTGCCCATAAGCGAAGTAAAAGAATTTTTAAACAATGGAAAGCCTTCATCTTGCGTTTTTAAGGTACTGGAAGACAAAAAGAAAACAATAGAGGGACTGCGTCAAAGGTGTATTTGTCAAGTAGATTATGAGGTTGAAATTGCTGGGTTCAATTTTGCACTTGTTCATGAGTATTTAGCGAAAATAGTAAAATATCTATGAACAAGTCTGTTCATGTGTCTTCTCAACACTATCCCATTCTTTCACAGTGCCGGCACTATGCATTGTAGGAGTGAGGTCCGTGCCCTAAGTTACGATCCGACTAAAAAAAAAATGAATAACAAAAGAACAAAATTAAACATATGTTTTGTTTGTTGCACGTCAAGTAAAAGCATAGGTTTAATAAATAGACCGAGACAATATCTCAAGAAAGTTTCATTGAATAGAAAAAAGTTATTAGATATAAACTTTTAATTACTAAATAAAATAAAAAATGGAACTATGGTACAAATTATCAGTGAAACTATATCTCATTTGCAACAGCTTCTCCCTAACGAACTATAGGAAAATAATGTTAAACTACAGTGAGCTCGCGAAAACGTGAATACTCGAATACATGAACGACTCGAAAACGTGAACATTTTTATTTTTACATTGACTGCTCTAAACCGTGAACGAAGTCTGAAAGCTATAAAACGTGAACAAAGTTTTCTTCGTTTTATTTTTGAATTTACGTTTAATTTTGGGAATCCCAGAAAATTTTTATGTTGATTGTTTTTAATGGAGAAAAATCGTTATAAATGGTTTGTGAACATGAGAAATAAGAAACTACCAGTAGGCGGGCTATTGCTTAAAGCGAAAGCCAATCAACTTCATTACCAAATTAATGAAAACAATCGAGGATTTAATGCAAGCGACGGATGGCTACAAAATTTCAATAAAAGATATGGTGTTCGACTACAGAGATAAACTTTCCGCTCAGGTAAGAGATTCGTTTAAAATAAAATTAGGATATAAAATGAATGAACTCGGGTTATGTCAAAATCAGTTGTATAACGCTGATGAATACGGTCTATATTGGAAGCAATTGCCGCAAAAAAATGTTTGTTTCATCATTGGAGAAAACTACACCTGGCGCTAAAATGGAGAAACAGCGACTAACTTTCATTGGAAAGGCAAAATATCCCAGATGCTTTAAAAATTATGTATGCACTGTTAACTATAAAAGGTCCGAGTCTGCTTGGATGACGTCTTCATTATTCAAGGATTTTTGTTATAAAATTTTTACAATCGAAAACGTGAACAAATTTGAAAACGTGAACGACCTTGGTAAAAATTAGTTCACGTTTTCGCGAGTTCACTGTATAACATTTTTATTCTTTTGGTATTTAACATTAATTTTCCACTTCATAAAAGTTGCCCCTATATGACAGTCGACAGTCGAGTAGTCGATTAACCGAGTAATCGATGCAAATTTGTACAAAAAAGGAAGCCATAAAAAGTAGAAAAGCATCGTTCAGTTTTTTCTTTTTTAATATAATAAACCAGGAAAAAATTATGTATAAATAAACCTTCTACTAAACAACATGATGTAACAATAAAAATATTTTCAAACTGAATTTCACAAACCATTTGATAAACGCTGAAAAAGTTAATACTTTTTTTTGTTGTTGGTATTCTGTGGTTTTTGTTTGAAACTATTTTGATGTATAAAATTTCCATCACACTAAAATTTAATTCTTTTTTTCTTTCATGTACGACTAGTTTAGTTTACATGCCAAACTTTTTTGTTTGTTTAAACATTTAGTCGGTTTTTTCTACAAGTTAAATTGTAGCAAATAATAAAAATTTTTCAATTAATATTTTTTTTATAATGCTGCGAGTATATCATGTGCTGCTCTACCTTTAACGTTGCAACCATAAAAAGGCTAACTTTGAGCTTTTTGGTGGTTGCTGCTGCTGCGCTTGTTTGATGTTTAATATTTTAAAATTATTTAGTGAATTTTAAAAAGTACACATGTTTGCGGAAATGTCTAACAACGTTTTTTATCGGTAAATTAATTTTTTTTTGTTTTATTTGATAGGCTCTTTGATAAAAATATTTCCGTGGTCAGCTTAAAGAGGTTTTACATAAAAATTAATTAAATTGAAGTAGGGTATTTAGCAAACTATTGATGCTCATGACTTCTCTAAATATTGGATCGACGCTATAGGTCATAACTAGGGCAACCAAAAAAAGCATTAAAAAATATGTTTTAAGCTGTTAAAAAAAGCTTTTAAAAACATGAAAATAAGCAGTTATAATTAAAAAAAATCAATGAGTGTTCGAACTCACGGGCGATGTGTTAACACCTTTTTGTTACACGGTACCTGTTCGATTTCTATGAACACAGACCCACAAACCCGGAGGTAGAGTTAATATAAAGTATTTTTTATTTATTTTATATTAAACCCACAAAAAACAAAGAGAATGCAAAGCAACAGACAAATGTACATACATACATTGTTATGTTTGTACATAAGCTACATACGTTGCTGTCTTGCTATCTCATTTTTATATATGTACGTATAACCACGTCACTATTCTCTTTGCTATGCATAAGACAAAACCGAAGATCAACATAAAACACTTTTTTAATATAACTCCAAATTAATACTCCGAATTAAAACACTTAAATCTCCGCTCGCCGATATCGGATCGCCTTAATTTTTGGCCTTAACTCTTCGTCGAAACCCGCACTAGCGTTTTAATCCAAAAATTAAAAAAATCGGCTATGAATTTCCGGAGAAAATCGCGTGGGAAAATTGTATGAAAATCGCCCAATAATCACTTTCAATACCGACTGCCAAGCAACGAACAAACAAAGTCTTACACTTACACTTGCGTATGTATTGAAACTGATAGTTTACTGCCCTAGAGGCGCGCGTATAGATGTTAACACATCAAAAAGCAGATTAAATTTATTGTTTATTTTTAATTTTATTAGCTAAAAGCGTTATTACAGTGAATTAAAAATTGTTGCAACAAATTTTTGAACAGAAAACTTTGTCTGTTTGGAGTCAGCACGTTCTTATACATAGAAAAAGTTCGTTCTACGTCTACTGATGTTAGGGGAGCATATTTGAAATCGAGTATTTGCTCCGAAGTATATTTTATACGATTGGTCTCACAGTTCTGCTTGTCACCCAAAATATCACCAATATCTTTGAGCACGAAAAATCCTTCATTTTTCAATAAAACTGATTTAAAGTTTATATTTATTTTTTCTCCTATATCCCCTGGAACATCAGCAATTTTTCTTACAGTGTTCACAACTATATTTACTTGGGAATTCCATGAAAGATTTTTTGTTTCCAATTTTGTGATAACTTCATGTTAAAATCCGAAATTAGCAGATATGTACAATATTTGGTTACGCAGTTCACTTTCATTCATTAAAGACTGACATATACGCACAGATGAAGAATCAGTGCAGCTTAGATTTGAAAAGATTTGTACGAATTCATCAAAATATTTTGCATAATAATTAACAGCCATTATCCAATTGCCCCATCGAGTTGTCACTGGTTGTGGGGGAAGTGGTATATTTGGCGCTGTTTCTCGTAAAATTTGAACCCTTACAATAGATTTAAGGAACGTTTTTTTTTTTTGCATTTGCTATTGCAAATGAGTCTACATTTGAGTAGCATTCTCTTATATATTCACAAACTCTATGGACCCCATGTGCAAGGCAGGCTACGTGAGTTATGTATATGTGAGTAAAATACAGCAATGGCTTTTGCAGCTTTGACCATATAGGGTGAGGCATCACTTACAAAAAGAAGAATTTTATCTATGTCAAATTCACATTTGGGTTTTGGGAAAAAAATACTATCAAAATTTTACGGCATGTAAAATGCAACCAACATGCTGAAAATTCTAGTGACGTCATCGCCACACGCGTTTTTCATATCGTGTACTATAGGCTTTACATATTCACAAACTAAAAAAAATATTGCCACATAAAAAACAAAAGATTTTTTTCAAAAATTTATTAAAAAAGTTTAAAAATAAGCGTAAAATGCCAAAATAAGTAAAAAAAAAGCCGATATTGCCAAAATAAGCAAAAAAAAAGCCCTAACAAATGCAGCTCATCTTGTTTGTTTTTTAACGTCAGAAATCTGTTTTCAATCAAAAACATTCCATCTTGTGAAACAAAAAATAAGCACTTGCTTTTTTCTGGTTGTCCTAGTCATAACACACTTCATGGTGACCGCTATTACTATTAAACAATTATTAGTAAACAAGCCGGTTCCTCGAACAAAAGCCAACTAAATGATAAAAATCGAAAAGAAATCTAAAGCAGGATGGAAACCGAGGAAATTGTCACCACATGGCCGTTGTTGACAGGAATGTTGCAAAAAAAAACCGAACTTTACACTAAATGTTATTTTAAAGGACATTCTTAATTTTGTTTCCTTATCTAATTCTCCTAGATCTATTTTTTTCTGTATTAAAAAACTGTAATAAACTCAAAAAAAAAATTAATAAATAAAATAAAAAAATGAACAACAGCAAAAAAATATAAGACTGATTTTCCTGTAGAGTTCAGGATTTCCTGTGCCTAAACTGAAACGAGGAAGGAATTATCGGATGAATCAACAATACACTAACTCAATGTGAGGTGATCAAAATGTGGTTTGAAAATCATTTTAAAATAACGACAATATCAGGAACGGTACGGCTGAATATTGTGTAAATAAAAGTGTGCTGTTGCTTGAACAAAACTTAACAAACCCAAAAGTTTTGTATGCGTTTCTGACCACAAAAACCATTTTGTCTCTTTTATGTTTTTGGCGTTAAATATTGTGTACGCGTATGAGCGAGCTTATGGAGACCGTTAGTTTTCATTACACAATTTACAGTTACAAAATAAACTAAAATGTAAACGGAAAAAGCTGTTAACTGTTTATACTTCCACACGCACTCACACACACACACACACATGAAACATTGTTAACGTCAAACAGACAACATTGTTCTCGTGGCAGGTACTCATGTACAGGGTGGCATAAAATTAATCGTGCAATTTTTTGTTTTTTTTAAATAAAGCAAAAAAACACGTTAAAAGTAGTGACCATAAATACACATGAGTATTGATGATAAACGTGCGGCGGCCTTCGAAAACAGCTGTTCTCTTCTGCTGTGTAAGTTGAATATATAAAATTAATGTAAGGCTTTTCTTTGTGCCTTGGAATATTTTATCATATATTTCTGAATTTAAAACAAATTTTCCAACAATTTGCTTATCAATCTTTAATGAATTTAAATAAATTGTTAATTTTTTCACCGGGCTTAAGTTCGATTCTGCATGACTGCAAATGTTTTTTTATTATTTTATTAATAAATGAATTTGTTCAAATTCTATTTATTATTTTTTATATTAAGATTGGAATATTAAGAATATTTTTCAATAATCATCAAACCAGCAGAACGGATTAGTACTGATTTCGAGGCCGCTACGCCATCTCATCAGCGTTCTTTATTCAATTTTTCCACTTTTGCAATATTCCAATCTTAATATAAAAAATAATAAATAGAATTTGAACAAATTCATTTATTAATAAAATAATAAAAAATCATTTGCAGTCATGCAGATTCGAACTTAAGCCCGTTGAAAAAATTAACAATTTAGATAAGAAAGTTCGACTAATAAAAATTCATACAGAATTTAAATAAATTTTGAACATACCTGAAGTACTTAGCACAAGACTATGAAGCGGAATGTCCTGAGTTCGACTCCGCGCTCAGTCATGAATGTTCCCCCTTATTCCGTAAATATTTGTCGCCCTCAACCTCAAAATGATGTCACAGACAGGATAATTTTTTACAATTTTTCTTGATAAATTATATATCTTTCATACACTCTTGCTACTTTCTAGCCCTTACAGACAACTCCAAGGTCGTTAGCAGTATTCAACTGTTTACCACAACGAGTATCTAAGTATGCCTATTTTGATATTGTCTTGATGTTGACATCGACAACCGTTACAGAATAAGGGAAATTGTGTTGAATTCTTCATTAATGCATGTTTGTGTTAGTTGTTGTCAGCTTCTTTCAGTGATGAGGGCATAGCGCTGGTAACTGAACACATATTGGCAGCGACTGACACTATCATGTACTAAACAGCAGAGGAACAGTACCCTACTTCGTCGCCCCTGTAGCAAAAAATTTGCCGTTGAAGTAAAAGGTTGAAATGGATACAAAAAACTCTATCTTCTCATCTATTCTCAATTGGACTCTCCATACTATTCCCATACCTCCGAGTTAAAAATAAGTCTTCTGGTTTCTTGTTGACTTCTTTTTAATTATTATTATTATACTGTGATATTTTTAAACTTAAGGTCTCTTTATTTTAATTTAGTTTTTAATTTCAATATTTCGTTAACAGCGGTGCCTCAGGGATGCACCGCTGGCTGCCCTGGCGGGCTTTGTGAGAAGTTCTGGGTAGTTCTCAGGAACCACCACTTCGTCTTGAGAGGAGTGTGTAGGGTATAGTCCTCTGGGCATCACAATGGGCCTTTTGATGGCCTCCGAGTATTTTTCTCGCTTTACTGCGGGCAGCCCTTTCAACCTAACGGAACCTAACTTATTTTAATAAAATAATTATTTTCCTGAAGAAGCCACACAAAGAAGTGATGAGATATTGAAATTAAAAATTAAATTAAAACAAATAGACCTTAAGCTTAAAAATATCAGAGTATAATAATAATTTTTTATAAAAAATTTCTTTTCTATTTTTTTAATCTCTATTTCAAACTTTATGATTTTCGATTACATAGAACAGGCAAGTGGCTGCCGGTTTTTTCACCATTTCCATGACTTTCTGTGAGATATTCAGTGATTGCAGGATATCGCATTGCTGTTTAATATTCTCCTTAAGGCCTGCAATTAAAACTTCAAATTGCTCTTAATTAATCGGGCAATCTTCACTATATCTATTGTAACTGCAGCTACGTCCTCCTTTTAAACCACCTTTTCCAACTACGCATCAGCCGCAGATTCCTAATTTGCCGAAGGAAACAGCTTGAACAGAAATGTACCTCATGATGATGTTCAACTCAAAATCGTTCTATACACTACTCAGATTGTAGACAAAATCACTGAAATCCAAAAGCAGCTGCCACAGCAGCGGTACCACCAGTCGTATGGCCTCTGTGGGTGGTTCCAGTATGTTTGACGCTAGAAATACGGACTGTTTGCCAAGTTAAAAGGGCACGATTAGGAAATTGATGTCGAAATTTACTCTGCGCCAACAACACAAATGAGAAGGCGGCGCAATTATTTCACACTCACTTCATTGCTTGGTTTTCATTCACACTGTAGCGCTATTTCCAAATAAATATAATTTTTATATAACGATGAAGTAACTTATTTTTGCACCACCCTGTCCATCGGCACAGACATACAGTGTACATGCTCAGAGACAAATGTTATGTGCAAATATACTCTGACAAGAAACGAAATTTACAGCCAAATATTTTGCTACAAAAATTCATATGAATTTATATAAAACGGCATGCAAACAGCTACAGTTTGTCAAATAATAATTTGCAAAAAGAACAAATTTAAGACAAAATGAAGTAATTACATTAATATAATTAGGCACTGAGGGCTGTTAAAAAAAACTAGGTGAATTTTTTAATGCCGTCAGATACTTAAATTCGATTTAGGGGTTTTTATACTCTCCTGTACCACTTGAATGTTGTCAAGCGTGTGGACAGTTCGTAGTCTGCCGGAACCAGGAAGGTTCCTTACTGCTCCTTGTTGCCGAAAATTTGCAACCAGACGGTTTATTGTTGACTGAGAGGGTGCAACCCGCACATTAAATTGACGACGGTATGCACGCTGAGTCAACACAATGGACCGTTGATTTGAAAAGTAAATTTCAACGATATGGGGGACGTTGTTCAGTTGTGTATTGCTCCATTATAAATTGTTCAAGTCTTCCTTACAAAATGTTGAAAAGAAAAGAAAAAAAATTATAATAAAAAAGTTATAAGGAATTCACACCACCTCGGTCTTTCTGAGCCACCCTGTACAACACATTATACCGGCAGTAGGAAATGAGGGGCTACTGTTGAGAGGGCAGATGAAGAAAGATGACAAGACAAAGAATTTGTTGTAGCCATTTTATTATTTCCTTCGTAGGCGAATTTTTGGTACAGTGACACAGACAGTAATTTTAAAATTTCCCTTTTGTAAATGGCTATTAGACAAACTGTACTGCCCTGTATACACATGCACGTATCTTTGCGGCTTTTGTGTGCTAAAAGTACTCTACTAAACCCGTAGTTAGTTTTGATTTGTGGTTTTCATACATTTTAAATGCAAAGTGATGGTCTTGTCGTTTATATATCCAACAAATCGTAAGTATGGTACGAGTATATGATACATCCATACTTTTTGGTGCTTATTTTAGAGTGTGTTTATCTGTTTCCATGTGTCTAAGTGCAGTTGGTGTTAAGTTGTAAAAACAAAAACAAAAAAACGTAAAATCGAAAATGATTTTTATGTTAAGATAATAAAATAGAAAAGAAACGCAAACAAGGTCTCTGAAAGGAAGTGAGAGCACACAAAACGGATTTTATGTTTGAATGCTTTTTTGTTGAAAATCGTTTTAGTTATCATGATTAGACTTGTATTATATTGATTTATTTTATATTGCCAGGATAATTTTTTCTCCCCCTTCAATATCGGGTTGAAATGTTTGTTAGTTAAGTGCAGAATACACAAATCAAAGATCTCTGGCACAAGTAGTATTGGGAGTTTGCTGAAAGCACGTTTAATTTGCGAAAATTGTTATCAAGATTTGTGCTTGCTGTTTCAATTAAGTTATTGCCTTAACCAGCAAAGACTATTTAACTAGGACTACATTCATTTTAGATGAAAAAAAGCATTTAAAAATACTGGAACTTAAACAATATTTAAATAGAAAAAGAAATTTATAATTTATATAAAAAATATATGAAAAATAGAATTATAGAAAAAATTAATTCCAAGACACCGGTTTTATAATTTGCGGTTTTTTGTGTGGCGTAGGTTTTCTCTAATGGTTCAGGTCTTCACTACACATTTGAAAACACTTAACTCGTATTACAACCATTGTCCAGCATGCACTGTTGACAATTTAGGACTTTGGAGCTAAAATTCTTATTGATATATGTTTTTTTTTTCTAATTTCTTAACAGAAGAACAAGAACATAAACTTCTGGATAATCTTCCTTTTTGGTATTCGGTAAAAATAACTTATTTTAAAAATAAATAGATTTATAATAATTATAATTCGAATAATATTGAGTCATATTGGAAAGTTTTATTTGAAAAAGAACATATAACTGACAGTTAATAAAATAATCGACCAACAGTTAATCGATTAATCGTTAATCGATTAACGGTGAATCGATTAATCGTTAAGCAACTAACAGTTAATCGAATAATTGTTAATCGTCTAACAGATAATCGATTAATCCTTAATCAACTAACAATTATTCGACTAATGGTTATTCGACTAATCGTTAATCGACTAACAGTGCATCGATTAATCCTTAATCAACTAAGAATAAATTTAAACATTTAACAATTAATCGATTAATCCTCAATCAAAAATCAGTTAATCGATTAATCGTTAATAGACTAACAATTAGTCGATTAATCGTTAATCAACTAACAGTTAGCCGCTTAATCGTTCATAGATTACGTTAATCAACTAACAGTTAATCGAATAATCATTAATCAACTAACAGTTAATCGAGTAATTGTTAATCGACTAACAGTGAATCGATTAATCATTAACCAACTAGCAGTTATTTGACTAATCGTTAATAACGGTTAATCGATTAATCGTTCATCAACTAACAATGAATGTAATCAACTAACAGATAGTCGATTAGTTGTTAATCGAATATCAGTTAATCGAATCGTTAGTCGAATATCAGCTCGACTAACAGTGAATGAGTTAATCGTTAATCAACCAACAGTTATTCGACTAATCATTAATCTACTAACAGTTAATCGATTAATCAATAATATTAATATTAAATAAGCAATATTAACAGTTAAATTGAACACTTAACTTAAGTTTGAGGGTGCTGTTGTGTGAAGTGTAGAAGACGACACTATGAAGCGGAGGGGTCTGAGTTCAACCCCGAGCTGAGTCCTGATATATTGTGTTGAATGCTTCTGAACAGCATTAGCGCATGGTTGTGTTAGTTGTTGATGTTTCAGTGATGAAGGCAAAGCAATGTATTAAAAATCAGTGTAACGGCAGCTTACTCCTTCATCGGTCTTGTAGCAAAAATTAGCCGGCGTAGTAAAAAGGTTGAAATAGCTACAAAAAATTCTATACCTCCTCATCTTCATCTGTCCCCCTAAATACTGTCCCCTCCTTTCTAGTTCCGGCGCAATGCACAGCATATGTAGGTGTCATCCCCTGAGTGCTGGTCCGGGATAAAAAAAAACTGCCTGTCCTAGGATGTCACTAGATATCGTTCTGTCCGCACAATAACTTTTAATACATAAATAAATTCTGATTTCCTGTGATTTTTGTCTTCTTTTCTTTTTTATATAAAATGTATTTAAGTGAAAATATAATTGCAAGTTTTTATAAAACTTAAGAAAAAAAAATCGTTGTAATTCTAAACCTTTGAATCAAATATATACTATTTCTAAAAGATTAATTAAGCAGTTTTCCATAAGCATATACTTTTTATTATTCATTCATATTCATGAATTACTCTTTTGCCTATTGCAGTTCAAGAATTTTTATTGTATTTTGTTTTTTACAAAAATTATTAAAGAGTGATATCTGTTGTTATGAAACCAATTATATTATTGAACATTTTCATTAGTCGAGTTGACCGATTACTTTGAAATGAATTGACTAAGAAGCGTAGGAACCCGGAAACTTCGATTAAACCAAACCCCGAGTAATTGAATACATTTTTTTGCAATTGTTTCACTATTGCACGTAAAGAAGGCCATCCATGTTCATCTCTGATTATTTTATGATAAAACTGATGCTCATATTATGTTTAACAGTAAAAGGTTCCAAATATATATTCACAATTTCTTATAGCAAATGAACCACCCTAATTTACAAATAGGTTCATGTGCAATTTTTTTTGTTTATATGAAATGTACTAGTGTGTGTATATAAAACGCAGACAGACGGTCCTTCAAGTGTCATCAACTTTATAACAGCACGTTTATATGCAAATTTTGCACTCATTTCTTTTGCACTTCTCTTTTAGCATTTCTGTAATTTTTACATATGAGATTTATATATATATATATATATATATATATATATATATATGTATATATAATATTTTTTTTACAATTAATTTGTGCAACTTTCCAAGTCAGTGTGTTAAACGACATTTGCAGTTTGCGTTTCTGTATGTGTAAACGTAATTACTCTTTAGGAAAACGACTTCGGAAGTGTTCACGGAAATGACCTAAAGGTTGATAAACGAAAAAAAATTAAACTCGTGTTTTTCGTATGTGATTTTGTCTGTACAAGAGGATTTTATACATTAAATACATCTTCTTTGTATGCCAGGGTCTTTTCATTTTTAATGAGAATGATTATTACTTGAAAAAGAAAGAGATAGAGAGAGAGAGAGGGAGAGAGAGGGAGTGGGAGCGAGAAAAAAAGACAGCAACTGCTGCATAAAGGACAACAAAAAGTCATTAACGAAGAAGATTACCATAGAAAATTAAATTATTTTCTTTTCTTTTTCTTCAGTCATGCATGGGTCAGTCAGTATGTTTATTTATGCGAGTGCCAATGATTTATTAACGCAAATGGACAAGTGCAGGTTAACAATCCAGCAAATTTATTGTATAATGCTGAATAAATTTTAGATCACTTATGCATTTCTGATCAACACTGAGTCGATTGTCGACAAATGAATTTTTTGCATATTTTTTTATTTAAAGGATTAACGGCCAGATTCACCAAAAAAAAAAATCTTCAATGAGGCTTAAAGCATATAATAGTTACAAAATATTTGTTAAAAAATCATATACATAAACAGTTTTTTGAATGATTTCATTGATTGGAAACACTATTATGTTCACGAACCATTTGTACTTAATGCCGTATAAACACATATGTGACAGCGCATAGAGAAAGGGACCTAAGGGTAAAAAAAATCAATTTTCACTTTTTTTTTTTTGATGTGTTAACATCTATACGCGCGCCTCTAGGGCAGTAAACTATCAGTTTCAACACATACGCAAGTGTAAGTGTAAGAGTTTGTTTGTTTGTTTTTGTTGCTTGGCAGTCGGTATTGAAAGTGATTATTGGGCGATTTTCATATAATTTTCCCACGCGATTTTCTCCGGAAATTCATAGCCGATTTTATTAATTTTTGGATTAAAACGCTAGTGCGGGTTTCGACGAAGAGTTTATGCCAAAAATTAAGGCGATCCGATATCGGCGAGCGGAGATTTAAGTGTTTTAATTCGGAGTATTAATTTGGAGTAATATTAAAAAAGTGTTTTATGTTGATCTTCGGTTTTGTCTTATGCATAGCAAAGAGAATAGTGACGTGGTTATACGTACACATATAAAAATGAGATAGCAAGACAGCAACGTATGTAGCAAACATAACAATGTATGTATGTACATTTGTCTGTTGCTTTGCATTCTTTTTGTTTTTTTGTGGGTTTAGTATAAAATAAATAAACAAAAAGCCGTTAACACATCGCCCGTGAATTCGAACACTCATTGATTTTTTTTGATGTGGACAACATCTGAGCATCGATTGAGACCGATCCCATGCCCCAAAAGTGTTCCCTCGCAGAGATATGCGCGTTTTATGAAATGATGGTACACCAAAGATACACGTATTTAAATCTTTAAAATGGCTCTCCTAAACAAAACCGTGTATTGAGGTAAAAGAAGAAATAAATGGTTTTCCTTAACACAATTAAATTTTTTATGGTATTGAGTTTAAGATAATCAGCGAATATATTATATAAATTAGCTAAAATTATTAAATTTAAATCTGTAAATAATATTTTTATTAAAGAAAGAAAAAGCCACACTCTAAAAAAAAAGTTCATTTGAAAATAATATAAAACTCGATATAAAAAACGAAAGAAATATGACGTGATGATGACACTCCCATTGGTGACCGCACTTCAACAGTCCAACTGCTGCTCATTTACAAACAGGGTATCAATTATATTATTTTCTTAACTTATTTATCATCTTGACAATTTGTTGCATATTGCAAAATACTTTCCCACAATTTCTTATTTTATATATAAATATCTGTGTATTATGCATATACGTGTGGTGTTGATGCAGTCTTACATGCCACACAGTAAAAAGAGTTTAATGCAAAAGAACATGAAAAAAGTTTTTTTTCGGAATATAAACTATGACTGCATAACTGGGACAAGTTAGACTTAATTGAAAAACTTTTATATGGTCTACTTTATGTACACTATCTATCTTGTACATTCACACGTACACATAAAAAACATTTATGCTGATTTGCATACCCTGCGTTATCAGTTTGATGCATATTTGCCTGTTTCATGCATGCAACTTTGAAGGTACTTCAACTGCTGAAATTTGCTTTATGAAAATGTATACTATTTACCTCTTCCTGCTTAACTATAGGTGTGTATAGACAGAAACCATTCGATTGAATTGAGTAAACCAAGACCTAATGGCCGCTTCTTGTCTAACTGATAGGAGCTTTTGTGCTACAGATTACTTAGGGGCAACAAGAGTGTCTGTAAATAAACTGCATAAGTCCATTTGATCTCATATGATCACCAAATTTCAGAGTGATACATCAATGTCTTTGCCTTCTTCGGAGCACTTCCACCAGCTTTCACCCATTGTCTCGATTTATTTTTTGCTTTCAGTTGTGTAGTGGTGGACTCACGTTTCATCAAGAGTTATTAATCGATGCCAAAAATCAACAGGATTACGCTTTATCATGTCCAGGCACCGCTGTGAAGTGGTCTGTCGGGCTCGTTTTTGTTCGAGACTGAGCAAACGCGGGCACCCATCTTGCCGACAGCTTTTTCATATGCAAATGTTCATGCAAAATGTTGAACACACGTTCGTATGATATGTTTACCATTTCAACAATCTCACGTAACTTGACTCGGCGATCATTCATAACGATATCGAGGATTTTCTTGATATTTTTTTCTTTCATATTTTCCTCTTTTGGCCTTCCTGTTGATGGTATTGTTGCAGTGATAGTTCGACCGCGTTTAAATTCAGCAATCAAATATTTTACCATGTAATCTGACGGAGCAGACTCACCGTAATGTTTATCGAGCTTTTCTTTTGTCTCTTTCGCCATTTTCAATTTCAAATAAAAGTGTTTAATCACTGCATGAAATTCGCTTTTTTCCATTTTCAAGAAACACAAAAGTTGCCTACTTCAGACGACTACAACAAATGAACTAATCGATGAATTTTGGGTGAAATGTTAACAGTTGACGTTTGACAGACCGTAACTTCTAAAAGAAAAAGTTTTTGTGTTTGTGCTGCCATCTAGCGCTAGGTAGCTTCAATATCAATCCACCCTCGTATTTACTAAATTTTGGAGGGTATTTAAAATTCGATCCGGTCGAATAAAAAGTTTTTACTAGTTTTTTCTTTAATGACAAAGACATGCGGCTAAGCGACTTGCTGGTATGCGGAAAACGAGAAGTTCTCACTAAATTTACAGAGCATAAGAATAATGCTAGGAACACAACTGCGACGAACGACGAATTTTTGGTCGCGAATATTCGTCGCCAAAAATAGAACACATTGGTGTATATGAAAATGCACACAATCGTGGCGTTGAGCGAAATTCGTCATACTCAGCGTAAGTTGAAATACATTTATTTCTAATTGTTTCGTCAACGAACGACGAACAAATCAATATAAAGTGACCAGGTTTCATAAACTGTTTTTTTGTGGAAAAACATAGTTCTCTACTGTATTGTTGCATGTAGCACTAAAATTTTCAGTACATACTAAAAATGCATTCACTAATTCACAAAAATGTATCATTCGGACGACTTTTTATTAATTTTGAACACTTTTTATAATATAGTTTTTCTTTCTATTTCTCACTTTTTCATATGGTCACCCCATCAACTGTTACATGAAAATAATAATTTATTTACATAAAAAAAAATTTTCAGAAAATATTTACAAAAAGGAATTTGTTCTGAAAAAAATGGACAACACCGGGATAATTATTGAGTGTCTAAACAATCTGACTGGCATCAGAGGATTACAATGATTTAAAAAACAAATATTAAAATTTTGTTTGCTTATCATTTTAATTTCTTCGTCGTTATTGTGTTTCATACGACGAATTTATAGAGCGATTTTTTATCAACGAATTCGTCGTACTAAGCGAAATTCGTCTTTCGTCCCAGTTGTATTCCTAGCATAATAATAATAATAATAATAATAATAATAATAATAATAATAATTATAAAACAAAACACATAAAAATAATAAAACAAAATACATATGAGTATGTATGATGTAAGTGCTGCGGCCTTCGAAAACAGGTGTTCTGCTCTGCTAAGTAATGGATAGTTAAAAACGTATGTTGGCTTTCCCTTATGACTTGGAATACTAATTATGTCTTTTTAAATTAAAAAAAAAATGTATCTAATAATTAGGCTATCAATCTTAATTGAATTTAATATATCAATATGACTGTTCAATCAAAATAGTTACATACAATAATAAATATTATTATTAATATCAATCAGATTGTGAATATGACTCTTTAAATTAAGGATTGCGAATATATTGATCTTAATCCGCTCCAACTAAAATTTTGCTGTTCAGTCATTTTGTTATATCAGGCTTAACTAAATTACCTGTAGTGGTTTCTGAATAATTATACTTTAGAAAATTTTGTAGTCTCCAGATATTTCTAATGATCGTAGAAGTAAAGAAAATGTTATTTTCATGAGACTATATGTAGACATTAGAACCAGATATTTACTGGTATATTTGGTAAATTTAGTCTAGAGTTTTGGAATATTTTAGTTGAGCGCTACAGTAATAATAGTGCCTTTAGAACTATATACTTATAGAACCATATATATTATTATAGAACCATATTACCCAATGATATTAACTAAAATGTGTGGTCCGCTTGTCCACAGTGTCACAAAATTGGTCAATAAAAATGGTGACCTATACACACTTTAGTCGCAATTTTGAGTTCAAAATTAGTATCTGTTCTTGTATTATTTGTATCTATAAGTATTTTCACTGTTTATACGTATTGACATTCTTTCAAAAAATATACTGTAAATCTCTATTTAACAAGTTTTATATTACCACAAAAAGCATTTTACTGACAAGTTGTGAAAACATATTTCCATTTGTTCTTTAGCTTAACTTTTCTTCCCTAAAGCTTTTTTTTTTTGCTCCATTCAAATACAATATAAAGTTTTTCCTAAACTTAAAGTAGCGTTTTTTTCTTATGGTTTTATTACTTGTGAAATTGCTCTTTCTTACTTTTAAGAATTATTATTTTTTGATTCTTATATTTATTCTTGTATTCTATAGTAAACCAGTGAAATGGTTAAATCAACCATCATGGCAATAAATACGGGCTTTCAGAGAAATCATTTCTTTAACTGGCAAAAATAGTAAAAACAAAAACTTTTCATTTGAGTAGAAGCTTTAAGGGGGAGTGTTTTTTTTTCAATTTTTTATTAAGATTTGGTTTTACAATCTGCAAACTATAAGAAACAAATGAAATCAAAAAAGAGCTTCATGGATAAGGATAAAAAAAAATCATTATGGTTTTCTTCTACATTTCGTATTTGTTTGAGTTTGAAAAAGAAAAGAAATGAAGTCCTTGCGGCTAACAATTTGTCCGCATGCTGTAGTTAAAGGACACTAAGCAAATTTTTTTCTCTTTTGGTTTTCACAAGTAATTGTAAAAACTGCTGTAAAAGCATCTGTATGTATGAATTTCTAATAAAAGAAATTGTTATTAAATAACTGTTTTATGAGGGTCTCTGAAAGGCAATGCTTACAATTGTTTAATAATTTTTTTTCTTTGCTGTATAAGTTTACAAAAACAGGTTTAGCAATTGTTTTTTTTTTATCACAATTTTTGGTTGTTCCCTCACAAATCCATCATAATTATAGCGAGAGGAATGTCTTGCTGGCGGATTGGTCCCTTTGAATATTGTTACCATGATTTTTAAGTTACACTGAAAAAGATATATGGCAATGCTTTCCACCCTTTCTTTGGAAATAAGAAATGCATATAAACGGGAAATATATCAGGTGGGCCATGTATCGGTTTAAATTTGTACTACCGATTACTTCGAATCTGGCAATACTTATGCCGTCGATATATTCTGTCACAAAAAATCGTTGACGTTTACAGATAACCTGTTTTTCGTAGTAGATTAAAGAAATAAAGAATCTTGTACAAAAAACGTCTTAGGAGTAAACGCCAACGACTTACACAATAAAGCTTATTAACTCCCACTGAACGAAATGAATTGATTTACACTTGGGCAACGTTGGGATTCATTGGAAATTTATTTCCAAAACAAAAATAATTGGTCGGAAATTGCTCGAAAATGTGGTAAAAACAGTGCCCGGCATACGCAAGTTTATTGCTAACATTCGTGAAACTTTAATTGGTTCAAGAGTTGAAGCCACATGTCATTCCATCTCTAACAGTAACAATTGCACTTCACAAAAAAAAAAAAAAAAAATCGCGCAATTTTTAAACTGTTTTTGTTTTATAGGATTTTCAATTTAAGCTTTTAAATGACTCACGCTATACAATGAAAAGGCAGCTCCTTGAAGCAACACAATGCGCTCTCAGAGTTTTGTAATAGTGTTTTCACTCTGTCATGGCTTTAATAAATTCTGGTTTTAACCAATTGTTTAAACCTGGTTTTACCATACAAAATAATTTTGTTAAAACCAACTTAAAATCACTTTCGAATTGGCTTTAAGTAGGTTTTATAAAATGCAACCTTGTTTTACCTATTCTTGGCTGTGCTAAGTTGAGTGCTGCCAAGTTAAATATTGGAAACAGCTGGTATTGTTTCTGTCAATATGACGCCTGATATATATTTTTTTTGTTGGTGTTTTTTATATATAACAACTTGATTTCCAAGAAATTCTTCATAATTTGAAGATATTCATTCACAAAATGTAAAATAATTTCTATTTCAGAGCGCATTGCAAAACTTTTTCCTTTTTCCTTCAAACAAAATCATCTGTTGTACAGTTCGTCAATTAAGTGTTGTAAAAATAAAGAACAAGTGCAGCCACAGATTTACACACTTTTAGGAGCGGCTTAATATATTTTTGTACAAATTTATTACACAGTCTGTACACACCACAATTTGTAATGTGAACGCGAAATCAGCTGTTTATGGTTGTAAGGCACCAAGTTTAAATATTTTTTTTTTTTTTAGGAGTAGGACCAGCACTCAGGGGATGACCCCTACATATGCAGTGCATTGCGCTGGAACTGGGAAAATAGATTTTGGGAAGGAGGATAAAGGGAGTAGTGTCTGTGGATATTCGATTTGAACCTGCTCAAATTGTAAGTGGCGGGGAAGACATCTGCGGGTAGTTTGTTCCACATACGGACTGTTCGGCCAAAAAACGAATTTTCTCTGTAATGCGTAGTGCGATTCGTTGGAATATCGACCACAAACGCATGCGCTCTTGATGAAAAACGCGTTGAGCGTAAGAAAGAATGGGTTTCAGGAACAAGTTCCCTAATTTCACCAGAGCACCTGCCATTATAGTAACGATAGAACAACGATACGCACCCCACATTGCGACGATGCTCAAGAGAGTCAATAGAGTTGGCTACCCTACTGTATCCGATGAGCTTCATCACCCTCTACTGTAAGCGGTCGAGTAACTTCAAAATAGACTTTGAAGCACCGTCCCAGACATGAGAGTTGTATTCCCTTTTCGGTCGGATGTAAGTGGTGTAAATATTAAGATGATCAGAGGGGGTGAAGTATCTCTTGCACTGTCTTAGGAAGCCAAAGCACTTGAATGCTTCTTTTACGACCTGAAAGACATGATCCGTCCATCTGACATCACACTGCACTTTCATGCCCAGAACATCAAGAGCCCCTGACTCCTTAATACTTACATCATCCATAGAAACTTTCAGTGTGAAAACACACTATAAGGCAAAGCATGTTATTTAATAACGATGTGAACTACGAATATACCATCTGATATGACCAAATTACTCCTATTAAAGTATTTAAAATTTTTCGTAATTTTAGAAACTGCAGATTTATCTCTTCAGTTTTCTTTTCTATAGCCCACTGTATGCCACAAATAAGGGCAAAATATTTGCATTTTGTTACCCGCATTTATTAAATTTCTTCTCTAAAACAATTCTTCCCTTTTTAATTACATCGCATACTTTTAGGTCTTAATAATGACATAAAAGATAAAAGCGAAACGAAATTAATTAACATGCACTATTGTGAAGAAAAATAAAAGAGCAAAAAATATGTTTAAAAACCCAAACACCGTTTCATACACACGAGTGAGTACCCAGAAGATCACTCACACTAAGTTTTAATTTTATTTTGTGAATAAGAGCTAAACATATAAAAAACATGTGTTAATCACTTTTCAAAGTAAAAAATAAAATAAAATTAAGTATAGCATAATATGGGCTTCCTTTTCCTTTAATATCACATTTATCTAGAGCAGTGAACGGCAATTAATCAAGAATTATTTAGTTAAGGGCGTGAGTTGTTTCAAACGCAGATTGTATAACTTTTATTATTAAATACCTTGTCAAAAGAATACACAATAAATATTTTAGTGTCTAATGGAAGGACATTATCTAAGGGAGGGTCTGCCTAAAAGCCATAACATTCTTTTTATTTTAGAGGCACTGGCGTGTTTGGAATATATAAACGCATGTTTTGTATAAGATAAATCAGTTGAAAATATTTATCTGCTTAGATCTCTGCATTGGAAATTCAAATTTGTTCAAGAATACAAATTGATAAATGTAGAATCATTAAAATATATTAAATTGCCTAGAATGACATTTCTTTAAATATTTATGTTTTCTTTAGCTTCGAGTCAGCGGTATTAATCTTTAATTAGGACTAATGACCTAATCAGCCTTGTTACGATAATTTGTCATCAATTAAATATGTTATTTATCTAGTCCCCCTATAATTTTTTTTTTAATAAGAAATCATATACAATTACAGTTTTGATAAACAGTGTCATTATTATATCACGTTCACTAATCACAATTTATCTTAAAAATCACGCGATCTCTCTTTTCTACTGCAAAGTCTACAGTTCTCGTTTTCCTTAAGATATTTTCAGACAAGATTAATCAAGCAAACATTCACACGCCTGCGCAAGTTCCTGAACTATTTATTTCATTATTAGATTCTGTTATCTATTGTTTTAACCTTTTTATTATCACAATTGTTATATGTTTTATTTTATTTGTATTTAATTATTATTTTATTAAACTTGTTCCTATTTGTTAGTTTAGCACTTTTGCTTAGCACAAAAGCTGCGCTGCCGGCGAAGTGTGTTATTAAATACACTTTTGAATAAATATTTTATAAAGGGTGTTTTTTTATGAAGTTTTTTTTTATACGAATCACTCTGTTGTCTGACAGCTGTTTTGACAGTTTAAAGTGACGTCTCTACTCAGTATTGTTTGGCAAATCATCATGAACAGGTTAACTCCAGAAACACGCTTCCAAATCGTGGAAATTTATTTTCAAAAACAGTGTTCAATTAAAAATGTTTATTCTTCAGTGATGAGGCGCATTTTTGGTTGAATGGATATGTCAACAAGCAAAATTGCCGTATTTGGAGCAAAGATAATCCACACGCCGTTCAAGAATTACCAATGCATCCCGACAAATGTACTGTTTGGTGCGGTCTATGGGCTGGTGGAATCATCGGTCCTTATTTCTTTAAAAATGAGGAAGGACGACGCGTTACCGTGAATGGAAATCGATACAGAATCATGATCAATGAATTTTTGGTGCCAAAACTTCAAGATATGGATGTAAACGAAATGTGGTTTCAACAGGATGGTGCCACTTGTCGTACTGCGGGCGAAACAATGGACTTATTGAAAGAACATTTCAACGACAACATTGTTTCGAGAAATGGACCGATGAATTGGCCTCCGCGTTCGTGTGATTTGACGCCACTCGATTATTTCTTGTGGGGATACCTGAAATCATTGCTTTACGTGGATAAACCGGCAACGATTGACGCTTTGGAAACCAGTATTCAACGTGTCATTGCTGAAACACGCTCTCAAATGCTTGAAAAGGTGGTCGAAAATTGGACCTCCAGAATGATGTTTGTGCAAAATAGTCGTGGTGGCCATATGCCCGAAATTATATTTAAATGTTAAATGACAAGAAATTATCTACCAAATAAAAAATTTTTTTTTGGCCATTTCATAATTTGGCATGTGTTTTATTTAAATTTTAAATCAGAAAGCTCTTATAAAAACACCCTTTATATTGACACTATTTCCTTTAAAAATCTTTGAAATTGCATATTTGATAAAAATCAAATAATTATAAAATACTTGCATCTCAAGGAAGAAGCAATAAAAATAATGTTCAATGGAATCTGATAAGGATATTTTAAGGAAAGGTACTATTTCGTTCAATATTTTGTACTTAAAAATAAATGAAAACTATAATTACATGTATCTTCTTCTTCCGTAATACTATATAAATAATTCGCATGAGAAATACATTTAGAATAATAAGCCTAAATGTCATATTAAAAATTCAACCTAAAAGGCTTGTCTTGTATAAACGCAAAACATACTTAGAATCACGTTCTGGTCCACAACTCTCACACCACTCAAGTCACCATTTTCTGGAAATGTAGAAGAGGGTCTAATACTTGACATATATTTTTTTAAGAATTTTAAAAAATATACTTTTTCAGATATGGACCTTTGAACTCAAGACCCCAAAAAATAACCTTTGACATTTTCTTAAAAAAAAAATGCAATATGCATATCATTTTAAAGGGTGCACTTTCACCTTTAAAACGATACAAAATAAAAAGTAAATTATCTTGCATAGTTCAAAAGTTCTATCGCTTTTTGTGAGGAGAGTTTTGTGATTTTTCAACATTTTTTGCAACTTTTATGACGTTATATTTCGGAACCCGAATGGATCTGGGGCCAAATTTTTTTTGTTTTATTATACTCTTATAGAGTATAATATTTGTGTTGAATTTCATTGAAATCGAAGGTGATGATGGCGAAAATGCCATTTTTCGTGAAGGTTTCACGTGTTTTAACTCTATAACAGAATATTATTAAATTTATAAAGGGTGCTTTTCACAGAAGTATCGAACGAAATAAAACAGAGATGATTTTTTTTAAATTGATATGGAATTCGAAAGCTAATCTTCTTGGCATTATAATATAAATATGGCTTGTGGCATATGACCGCCATGGCTGGCTCGGCCGTAGTCTGATCTGGTGGTCCAATTTTCGATGACTTTTTCCAACAGCTGTGACCGTATATCAGCAGTAAGACGGCAAATGTTGTCCCCCAAATGGTCAATCGTTGCGGTCTTAACGGCGTTGACTAGCGACTTCACATAATCCTACAGAAAGTAGCGTAGCGGCGATAAATCGTACGATCCAACGATTGGCTAATTCAATTGACGTTGACGTTTACGCTTTAGTCGTTTTTCGTAGTAGATTAAAGAAAACTGCTTCTGTGTTTCTTTAAACTTATATAAAAAACGACTTCGGTGTAAACGTCAACGCCTTACGCAATCAGACTTAATATATGGAAATTTCGATCAGTATCGAATGCGGTTCAAAACGTGAAACTAAGCGGTTACCAAACGTTTCCTTTGATAATTGTGGCACAAGCTGTACTTATGAGTTACTGCGCCGTCTTCTTGAAACCACGCCTACTGCACATAATGGTTGTTCAACTGATGAACGAAAAAGTCAGTTATCATGGCTCTATACCGGTCACCCTTGACTGTAACCTTCTGACCAGCATTGTTCTTAAAGAAGCTTGAACCAATGATTGCACCAGCCAATAAAGCACAGCAAACCATCAGTTTTTCGGGATGGCTCAACATACACTTGAGGATGATCGTCACACCAAATGCGGTAGTTTTGTTTATTGGCGTATCCTTTAAAGGAAAAATGAGGTTTATCGTTAAATAAAAATTCGCTTAAGACAAGTGGGCTCAACGACAGTCTTGTTTTTGGGCCCATTTGAGCACAATTTAGAAACATTGTTCAGCCGTCAGCCTATTCATGTGGAAATGCCAAACCAACTCATATAGCTTCATAGCTCATATTTAATGTTTTATTATATTGGCGATATTCGACAAGTCATTAGACGGGGAGGCTAAAAAGAAATCTGACAGCACTGGACAAAATGGCTGCCAGTTAAAAAGGTGTTGCCAACTTAATGTTCTATACATCAATAAAAAAACCGCCTTTAAGTTCCTGCTATGCGTGATGCTTATTTTTAAATACGTCTTTTGTATTTATAAATTTCCAGATATTTCATGAAGCTAAAAAGTTTGACTAATTTTCAATACGATGAAAATTACATATCGTAAAATGATATGTAAAATTCCTAGAGTCTAGGAAATATTAAAATGTAGAAAAGGGTATACAAGACACGAAGAGAAATATGCCCAATAAACAAATTGGTGTGCTATTCCATATCTTTGGAGGCGTATAAGAGATTATGGCGTAACAATTAATAACTATGGCATAGGGAATGTAATTTGTAATTTTATATAATTTTGCCACCACGTACAACTTTATTTAGTAAGCTTTCCTTTCGTATTGAAAGAGAATACTACGAGTACATTTAAATTTAGAAGGAGTTTCGATAGTGACTCTCAAAAAAACCTTTAATATTTAATTTTAACATCAACTTGTAATTCTGTTTGTCTTTATCGACACGAGTTAATTCTAGAAATATACTTATAAATTTGTCAGTAGCAAAGCAGCTCTAAGTCTCGCTGGTAATTAGTTTTTAAATGCAGCCAAATCACTGATCCTTTACTCTCTTTCCAGATTTTTGCCTCTCTTACACATTAATTAATTTCAACACCTCAGATAACTGCCTATGATACTCAGATAGTGCCTATGGGAGGGCATAGGTCGTGTACAGTCAGTCAAAGTAACCGTTAACATAAGGGTTTACAACATCGCTGACACATAGTCTCAGCCACCTGTCGCCATCTGTGCACGGCTATTTTAGAAATTTACTTTGAAAAGTATTTTTTTTTATACAAATACAAATCCTTATCAATTTAAAACACAATTCTGTAATTCCTTTAATATTAACTTGAATTTTGCATCATTTTTGGTTGTTCCATTAGATGATCTTAATTTTTGCAAAAACTCAACTGAGCATGATAACGAGCATGATTGTTGAAAAATATAAAGCCATCAAAAAGAATTTATGAAAATAGAAAAAAATATAAAAACAATTTGCGTTATAAAGAATATTAGTGTGGAAGTTTTTTCCAAATAAAAAAAAAAAATAAAAATAACAATATATTGTGTGTTTCATAAATATATATATAAATTTTTTTCTGCTGTCTTGCTATCCTTTGAACCGGTCTTTATGTTTAAATTCAACATGACATTGTTGGAATATCAAAAATGTAGTGGAAAAGAATCAGGGTCATTTCCAACTCTAACAACGGCTACAACTCAAACATAAAACTGCGACTTTGTAAATAAAATAGAAATAAAAACCCGGGAGAACTAACCAACCAACCAACCAACCAACCATCCAAACAACAAGCCATGTAGACATAAATTGTTTGGTTAGTTTTTAGTGTGGGTTAACAAAAATTCAATTACACGAAATATATTTAGACAAGGATTTGCATTTTGATGATGGCGCTGATGATGATAATGATGTAAAAGAAAATTACAGTTTAAATATTCATTTTTTTTTGTAATGGAAAAATTCAAATTTTTTAAAAGAGCAGTAAAATGTTTCAAAATGTTTGTAACTATTTAAATAAAATGAGTATTTTTATCGAACACTCATACTGCTAATATTCATATTTGTTCGAATATTAGTTTTCAATGCAGAAAGACATGATATATATTCCAAGGCAGAAAGGAAAGTCATAATTAGTTAATAACTATCCAACTTACACAGCCGAGCAGAATAGCTGTTTTCGAAGGCCGCTACACTTTCATCATCAGTACTCGTGTGTATTTTGTTTGTTTTTGTGTCTCTTAAGTTAAAGAGCTATATTATTCTGCTTCTGTAAAATCAGCATGAAACTGGAGGAAACTTAAATTATCCTTTTCATAGAAGTTTAATTGCAAACAACAACGTGAGTGTATTTTCCGTCCTCCTTGACCTTGAATGCAAAACTATTAGTCCATTAAATAATTTCATGTCACTCTTGCATGAATTCTAACTTTGACTCCAAAGAAAGCAAAACACATTTTAAGAAAACTCTTTTGTTTTAATATATTCTTGTTCTCTATATGACGTATGAGAAAGAATGTTGCTTTCTCTTTTTCTATTAATTCATATTAATTGTTCCTACTCCGGCTGGTTGTCCTGACTTACCATTTATAATGTTAACAGTTTGCGCCTTGTCGAAATTTGATTCTTAACCAATTCTATTTATTTTAATAGTTACATTAATTAGCAGATTCTATGTCATCTCTTCAACGCAACAATAAATCATTTGGATTATAAGATTACACAACATCAAAATAAAATCTATGTTGAAATAACAATTCCTTTAAAGGAAATTAATCTTATTTGTAGCAACATTCGGTTGGGTAATTTTGAGGTATCGTGAAGATAATATATATAAAAGCAAAGAGCCACACAAAATGAAAGATATATCTCATAAATCATTTCAAGATATGATAAAACTATTAAGACATTCATATAGAGAATTAATTTGCATTGCTGGTCGCTAGAATTTTGAATATATAACATTTTGCATGATGAATTGTAAACATTTGGGACATTCAAATGGCTCTCATAAGGTCGTAAATTGTAAAAATATACTAGGAAAATATATCCTTGATTTAGACAACCCCAACATCCTCTTAAAAGAAATTTAGATCATTGATTAAAGCATTGGAAATAGTAATAAATAATAGTAAATAATAGGCTATTAAAAATCAGCAAAATCCAAAAATTTAGTGCGCAGAGATGGAAAACTTAATTTTGGTATATAAAAATAACTGGATAAAATCGATTTTTTATTTTATTTATACTTCTGAAAGGATTTAATTGGCAGTAAAAATCAAACCAAATCAAAGAGACAATTCCAGGGTTGGACAATTGAAACTTGCTTTGTTACATAAAAGTTACAAATTAAAAGCAATTTGTTCTTTTTCTTAATAAAGCGAGTTTTTTTAGAGTGCCATGACACCAGAGCAACGCGTGCAAATTGTTGAAATTTTTAATCAAAATAATTGTTCTATTTGCCAAACTCATCGTACACTTCTGCCATTTAATGGCGTCTTTAAGCGTCCTTGAGAGCGGCTAATTCGAAGAAAAATAGATCGTTTTCGCAGCACATTTACTGTTACTGATAATAAGCATTCCGTGAGACGCCGAACACTGCGCTGTGATAAATCTGTAGCCGTTGTAGAGGAAAGCATAGAAGATCAAGCAATTCGTTGCCGTTCTCAGCAACTGGGGTTGTGTCCTTTCACTTTATGGAACATTTCATTGAGTTGTTGAAAAGTGGTGTTCCCCATTGCGCGCCTTCTAAGCGCCAGCCATGGTGGCTACATAACAGAAATTATATTTAAATATCAATTTTATAAAATTTTCTTTCCAATAAAGTCCGTTTCATTGATACTGAAAATATATTTCTTTACTTTATTATGATTTAAACTTGTCGCACTCTTTAAAAATCTATCTAATATATTTGGAATTTTTTGAACGAAGTTCATTAGTATTAAAAATCAGAAATACCAAAAGTCAGCACCAGAGCTGGAAATCCAAAAAAGAAGAAATAAATAAATAAATAAATAAAAAAAATATTTTATTTAATTTGTTTGTTTATTAATAAAAAAATAAATTAATATATTAATAATTACAAAAAAATGTTAGGAGCTGGCTGCTATGGCCTTCGTCCTTATCTTAAACATAAAAAACAAATTTTTTTTTTACAATTCTTTTAGGATATAATTTGGGATAGGTAAAAAAAATATTTATTTATTTATTATTTTTGAAAAAGAAAGTAACTAAACAAAACTAATTTTTTTTCCTTAGTAATAAAACATATTTTATACGGTATTCAGGTAGGCAGCTTTAATTGGGTCAATATTCACTTGATTGACGTAATTATCTTTCTGTTCACATATACAAAATTAAGTCAATTAAATTAGCGTATGAAAATCAAAAAATTTTTCATATTCCTGAGGACTCCAAGTTCAAATCTGGGATCTTTTTTGTTTAATTTTCTAATTAAAAATTAATTTTCTAATTAATAATAATTTGACTTTAACGTGGCTTGACATATTTTATTTGTGGTTTCATTTTCATTTTACTTTAGGTGCTAAGTCTCTACTAACTTTGTTCAGTGAGTTGTGTTCTGCTCACTAAACACACTTTTCATGATTGCACAGCAATTATAATTTTACTTAATAACGTTTTGATATTTACTGAACAATAATTAATTGAAATGTTATATGACTAATTGAGCTCAATAATGCTATTTATTGTGATAAGCTCAATTAAGGTGTATGTCTGAACTTGGTATTAGTTAGAAATAAATTAGTATTGAAAATCAGAAATATCAGAAAAAAATCTCCAGGTTTGGAATGTATAAATATATTCCAGAGGTGCGTAAATGAAGGGTATATTCGGTAGAGGGTTTCATTATTTTTGTTGAGGACAGCCTCGTTGGCAATTATTTTTTAAGTGCAGCCAGACCACTGATTGTTTACTCTCTTTCTAGAGTTTTGCGTCTCACTCGCACTAGTTAATTTCAACACCTCAGATAACTGTATAGTTTTACAGTTCTTCTCAGGAATATGCCGTGGTTAACTACGTTGCTACTTCCTATGTGAAGGCATAGGTCGTGTACATTCAGTCACAGTAACTGAAGAAAATACGGGTTAATAACATCGCCGGCATATGGTCTGAGTCACCCCGTCGGCATCTGTGCACCAAATACTTTGCAAATTTATTTTGTAAAGTATTTCATTCAAACAAACAATATTTTTGTTGAGGAGTATAAAAATTGATGTACGCAGGAAATTAGCGGTTAGCTCGTGATTTCGATAAATAAAAATCATTAATAACAATAAAAAAAATTTTCAAGGTCACCGAGAAATTACGGGAGTGATTTCTAAACCGTTTGTGATTTAAAATCAACTTGACTTCAGAATATGTCTGTTTATTGAATTAAATCAAAAAGATGGGGAAAGGAGGCAGTGATGTCCTTTTTTAGATTGTCGAATAATTTAAGGATATCCTACAAAATAATCTTTTAAGACTTTAAATTCGATTAAAATTCTTCGAAAATTTGTTTTGAATTCAGAAAGACATGATAAATATACCAAGGCCTATAAGTCTTAATTGAATTTAATATAGCAATAAAAATGGTCGATAAAATTCCTACAGATTTAGTTTATTTTTTATTTAAATTAAGTTTTGGAGGGTTTTTGTTTTTTTCTTAAACAAACTCTAAAAATGTATTGATTGGTCTCTGCGAGATTCGATCTTTGGCAAATTGTGTAAAAAATTGATTGAAACAACGATGGATGATAAAAAGCGATTTAAAGAAATTCTTCGTACCCGGAATACATACGAGTAGGAAAGCACGTAAGGCGATGTAGCATTTAATAATTTATAATGACATATTTCCAATGGACATGTACATAATCACTTAAAATATCAATCAACTTATCGTTTGGAAAAACAAAATGAAGGTACTAAACCCTTTTCCCTTATTAAGAATTCCGGCTCTATTGCCAATCACATTACGGACGTTCTGTTGTTGTCGTTGTGTGTTTATTCCTCAACAGAAAACTGACATAAATTGTAACTTCTGCAGCAGTTTTTTTGTTGTTGTTTCCTTTAATGTAAACAAACTAAGTGTGTGTGCGTGTGACTTGTGTTTTGTTTTGAAGTGCTCTCAATACAGCTGAAACTTGTTACTCCTCGGTAAAAATATATACATATTATTTTTGCACAAAAGAAACTAGGTTGAGCTACCTTTTGCTACTGGTATCTGCTCTATCAGGTGCATTAGATCTTTTCATTATAAGCATTCATCTTACTAACCTTTAGGGTTTGAGCTTTCCTCTATTGTTCACTTTTTCCCCTTGCCTTTGTGTTTTCCCAGCTTTTGTTCTTTTGACACTTTGGTGTCTGGTAACTTTAAATACACATTGACTAAATATTATTTTGCATTTGTATGTTTGACAAAAAAAAAACCTCAAAAAAAAGGAAAACTTTACAATTTTAGGATTTTGGTTGGGGTTTTGTTTTTATGGCACCTTTCTATTGAATTTTCGGTTAAAGCATGTGTAGAGATAAGTTTTCTAAAAATATAGTAAAACAGGTAATAAAAACAGCAGATACAGGAGTTGTCATTGTGTTGTCAAGATACTTCCATTTTAAACAAGAAATTAATTGAATTTTTTATTTTATTTTTGTTGTTGTTTAACACAACAAACGTGCTGACAATATATTTTTTTTATATAATGAATTTAACTAATAACAATAACAGCTTTTTGTGTTTATTGTTACTTTTATTCTAAAATTCAAATCTGAAACTGACACAGATAAGAATTCTGTCACAAACATGAGGGTACGATTTTTTTTTCTATTTTGGGGTTTTATATTAAGTTTCGAGCATCCGTTTAAATAGCTTAAGAGGTTTGTGGCATATAAATTGATTCTCTTTTCTAATACCAATGAAAGTCTTTCAAAAATAATTTGTATTTTTAATTTATAAACAAAAAGAAAACAATCCGTTTCACTTGTTTCATTTTTTGTACCAAATAAAGTTCCAATTGTCCAACTCTGGAATCGTATTTCTAATTGTTTTTAATTTGCAATACCAATTCTATTCAGCCTGAAGTATAAAATAGCTTTAGATCAAGTTAAATAAGTATAAAATAGGTTTTATATATTAAAAAGATGCTCAATGATCCAACCCTGGAGACCATATTTTTTAGAGTTTTAATACCAATTTTTGTCTACCTGAAGCATAAAATAGTTTTAAGACCAATAAAAAAAACAATTCGATTGTCCAAAATTACAGTGGAATTTATAATTTTCTTAATACCAATTTAATCCTGAACTTACGTGGTTCCTTTTATGTACCAAAAAAATTTTGATTGCCCAACCCTGGAATCGAATTTTAATTTTTTTTGCTAGTTTTTAATAACAATTTACTTTTTCCTGATATATAAACCAGGTATAATTCATCATAAGCGTTAATTTATATATTAGGAGCATATATGGCTAATTTCGGTTTTCCAACTCTGGAATCGAAACTTTAATTTCTTTTAATTTTATCCACAAATGCAATTCTTTCTCAAGCGTATAAAATGTTTAATTCACCAAACAAGAACGTAGTAACTTTTTTGATTTTTTTCATGTACAAAAGAAAACAATAAAAAAATACGTTCTGCAGCCCTGGATTAAATTTTTTTTTATTTTTAACAGCAATTCAACTCTTAGTGTAAAGTATACAATAGTATTTGTTAAAAAACATTCAAGTTATTAATTTCTTTAGTCACTTTTATGCACCAAAAATTAATTGATTTGTCCACCCCCGGGAACGAACTTTAAATTCTTAATAGCAATTTTGTTCTTCCTGAATTTACTAAAATTATAAAATAGTTTTAATTGGCAAAAAAAAACGTCAGTTTGTCTTTTTAGTTACTTTTATGTATAAAAAAATTTTAAATTTCCCAACCCTGGAAGCGAATTTTAAATTATTTTGTTTGTTGTTGTTTGTTATTTTTTACCAATGCAACTCTTAATGAGGTATAAAATAGTTTTATTTAACAAAATATTTAAATTGGTAATCATTTTGGTCACTTTCATGTACTACAAAATATGGCAGTTGTCCAACCCTGGAATCGAAGTTTAAATTTTTTTAAATTTTAATACCAATTTTATTTTTCCTAAATTCTAAAATACTTTTAATTAGCAAAAAAAAAAAACTTTTATGTGCAAAAAAAAACAATTTCCCATCCCTGGAATAAAAATTATTACTTTTTGTTAAATTGAATTAAGATTTATATGCTAATTGTTCGAAATTAACTTTTAAATTCAGAAAGACATGATAAATATGCCACGGCACAAAGGAAAGTCAACGTCGGTTTTTAGTTATTCAACTTACACAGCAGAGCAGAACAGGTGTTTTCGAAAGCCGCAACGCTTTCATCATCAGTGCTCATGTGTATTGTGTTTGCCACCAAAAAAATTTTATTATTTCAACAAAAAAAAGTTGATAAAAATATACGAGCAGTTATGGAAATATATAAAATAGAAATTTTATAAGAGTTATGCTAGAGTTAATGTCGACGTCGTCGACGGCGTCAAATGTCAAAAAAAAAGTTGAATCGTATGAAATTGTATGAGAGCAGTTAATCTCAACGCGTTGCAACGCCGTAAAAGTTCAATCTATTTCAACTTTTTCGGCGTTGAAACGCCATCAACGGCGTCGACATTAACTCTAGCATTAATTAAAGATCATAAAAATATAAATTAATTGTACACTGAAAGCTAATTTATATTTTTTTAGTTTTTAAACAAATTTTATTCTTTCCAGACTGTCAAAGAGATTTAATTAGCAAAAGCACACAAAATAAATGGTTTTTGCAATTTAATTTTTCGTCCACATATAGGTATAAACTTCCCAGCTCTGGAACCGTATTTTGGATTTTTCAGAATTTCAATACCACACTCTCATTTCCAATCCGTCAGCCCAAAAATGAAGTCTCTAGCTCTTCTGGGAACTTGGGAAAACCGATTTCACGTAAAGACAGACAAACATCGCTCATTCGTCATCGCTCTTCATAAGGATCCAGAATATATCCACTGTAAAGGGTCGCATATTAATATCGAGGAAATTACACACGGAATGACAAACCTATGTATCACCTTTCACTTTTTTGTGAAGCGTATAAAAATATATATGAACGGTTGAGTTGTCTTATATATTTAACAACAGACTAAAAAGACGAGAATCTCGAGTTGTAATGCGCACTCAGTCATGAATATGGTCTCAAATTTTTCTGAT
This sequence comes from Linnaemya tessellans, assembly GCA_951800035.1. NCBI lineage: Eukaryota > Metazoa > Arthropoda > Insecta > Diptera > Tachinidae > Linnaemya > Linnaemya tessellans. The sequence goes on from OX637536.1 coordinate 25,803,563, forward strand.
CTGCTTCAGTGCATGATTGTGTTAGTTGTTGTCGACCTATTCCAGTGACGAACAGCAATAGACACTATCACTTACGGCGGCAAGCGCTGCATATGCAAGGGTCATTCACTAAGTGCTGGTGCTACTTAAAATTTATTTTTTTTTTGCAAAATATCGTTCTATAGCACAATTCCATTTAAAATAAAAACTAGCTGTTAAATTTTTCTGAAAAAAAATGTATTTATTTGGTGCAAGTAAAATATGTCGGCGCGCCTGCATTTCATATTTGAAATTTTTTACAGTAACAAAGCACTTTTTAATAAAAAAATATTTAAGACGTCTCAGAGTTGAACAGTTTTGTTGGTGAATGTATAAAAAACCACTTGATAGAAGTATTACTAACAATTAAGCGATCAAATATTTACTTAATATGACTCCGTTTAGAAGTATTACTAATAGCGCGTTTTTTACAAAAACATATTTTCAGAGGAATATACAAAACTTAATCATTTAGAAAAAAATTTACTATCAAATTTCTCACGACGATTAGATTTTTTTCTTGAAAAATCATCTGTTTCTGTAGCATCACACGCTTTTTTACGAAATTTACATTCAAATTCCTCTTTATTTACACTTTCTCCCAGTAGAAAAATTGCATATTTCCCTTTTGTTTAGATTTTCTTTGACAAAACAGACACGCCGTTAAGCAAACGTACGTACGTACTAACCGATTCAGCTGGCAATCGTCATTATTCATGCTTCACGTCGAACAGGCAAGAGAGATTTAATTTGTTGCATGGCAGCAAAAACATGTTAGACAGGTCAAAGTTGAAAAAAATTATCATTGAAACTTGACGAATCTTTATGTAGACTTTTTTGTTATTGTTTGAATTTCTTTAGGTTTCAATTTGGCCCACAAGCGCCTGAGCACGGAGAGCGGTGTCAAATGAGAGTATTTGTATGCACAATGGATGGATGATGATGGTGGGGGAGTTACACCTCCAGACAAACAATAACACCAGATATTCAAAGGAGGGCAATTTAGTTCTAACCTAGCTTCCGTAGCGTAAACAGGTTTTGTCTTGTAACGTCAAGAGTTTTACGTGGCAAAAGTTGGTGCTTTAAAAGTGTGTCGTGCCAGCGCGAATAAAAAACGTAATAATATTATGATAAATGTGTGAGAGTATGTGTGTGTGAGTGGCCCACATGCACTACATGAGTGCTAGTAAGTAGCAAAACAAAAAAAAAAAAAAAGAATGCAAAGGTGAACATCGGTGTTTAAGCCAAAAAATTAATTAGTGAAATTTTTGTGTGTGTGCAGAGAGGAAATTAAAGGAAATAAAATTTTTATTAAGAACGTGTTCAATTAAAATTTTATTATTTCAACAAAAAAAGAGTTGATAAAAATATACGAGCAGTTATGGAAATATATAAAATAGAAATTTTGTAAGAGTTAATTAAAGATCATAAAAATATAAATTAATTGTACACTGAAAGCTAATTTCGAGTGAGAAATGTGTGGCTTAAATTTATAAAAATATTTAATAAAATATTAAGTAAAATATCTCGAATTAGTTGGATAAATATTTTTGAAGAAAAATTAATAAAAAAAGGGGTGTTAAATAATTAAAAATATTTGAGCTCGAGCTATAGCTGATGGCATATTTGGAATACCCTATTGTTGGTAAATTAAATAAATATAATATTTTAAGGCATATTGCAAATAAATAATTGTATCTAAAAACACAGTGATTTCCACAATTCCTTGATTACCGTGATTTAGATATGAATGCCTGATATGACTTTCTAAACTAATCCTGAGTTCCCAATTAAACATCTAGTGTGATCGATTTATGACTAAAATGCTGTGATATTAATAATCAGTCTTATTATAAATTCCTATTCTAAAAATTTCTGAATAAATTAAAAAAAAAATTTATTTGTTATTCATGGTATCAAATCTGAATATCTAATTCATTAATTTATTTTTTTTGTTTTTTTATCTTGAACCAGCACTCAGGAGATGATCCCTATATATGCAATGAATTGCACCAGAACTAAAGACGAGGGGATAGTATTGAGGGGACAGATTAGGGAAGATGAGAAGATAGACAGTTTTTTTGTAGCTATTTCAACCTTTTACTTCGCCGGGTAATTTTTGCTACAGGGCCGACGAAGGAGTTTGCTGTTGCTCTGCTTTTTAGTATATGATCGTGTCAGTCGCTGCCAATTATGTTCAGTGACCAGTGACTATGCCTTCATCATTGAAACAGGCTGACAACAACTAAAACAACCATGCGCTAATGCTGATCAGAAGAATTCAACACAATATTTCATGACTCAGCGCGGGCTCGAACTCACGACCCTCCGCTTCATAGTCTCGTGTTCTACTACTTCAGCCAACAGCACCCACAATTAATTTTGACAGCCTGTGATTTCTCTCCAAGACCTTGAATATAACAAGAGGCTGTTGCAAATAATCAATTGCAGAAATAAAAAGCATACAGAAGAGTGTCGTTTTTCTAGTATTTTCATGAAGTGACATTGACAAATTCTTACAGAATAAGAGGAAATACATCGACGTCTATATCGAAAAATTATAATAAAAAGAAAGTGAAAAATTTGCTGGACAATGTTTCCTTATACCTTTCAACTAAAAATGGAGAGGTCTCCATGATTAGGAAAGTCGAATACGCCCGTCCATTTGCCGATCTGTCTGTATATGCAGTCGAACACAGAAAAAAATATAGAGACTTCAGTCGTGGATTGATTTTTGGGAAATAGTTCCAAACAAAATTGCTATTGAAAATCAACAAAATTCAAAATACGATTCCCAAGCTGAAATAAATAAACTTATTCTACCTCCAACAAAAAGAATATGGAGGGTATATTCACTTTCTCATTCCGTTTGTAACGCAGCGAAATATCCATCGGAGACCCCATAAAGTATATTATATTCTTGATCAGTGAGGAAATCTAAGACGATCTGAGCACGTTCGTTCGTCCGTCCGTCTGTGGAAATCACGATTCAGTTCAAACGAAAAGAACGAAACTCTTAAAATTTGGTAAAAATACATCTTGAAGGATAGAACAGGTGAAGTTCGCAAAAGGGCTGAATCGGGCCAGACAGAAAAAGTTCCCCTAAGAAGAACTAAAACAATCTCTAAAAACACCATAATTTAAAAAATTTTTTTTTATTCTATTAAGTAAATGATATATTTTTATTTCTTATGTCAGAGAAGGTTCAACGCGTTAAACTTGGGGCCATAAAATAAAAAAAATCAAGTTTTGGACTCCGCCCCTTTTAGAGGGCGTTATTATATGCAAAAAAGTGTAAAAAGTTAAAAATTCCTTAGAAATAATATTTTTAAGCTTTAATGAAGAAGCTGAGACGTAACCTGGTACTCCTCTGCCTTACCCCCTCTTCCCACTTTGGCCTTTAAATGACCCCATAAAAAAAATTGTAATAAATTTTACATATAATTATTCCGAGCATTTGTTTTTGAAGTTTTATGGGAAGGGTGAAATGTCTCCCCCACAGCCCTTGCCAGAGAGACCCTGACAAAATACAGTTTTAATACGCTTCAAAAAGAATTGGACCCCAAAAAGTATATATATTCTTGATCAAGTTTAAGACGATCTAGCAATGACCATACGTTCGTCTGTGGAAAACATGATATAGTCTATTTTTGAACCCCACCCCCTTTAGTGGGCGCTGACGTACGATATTATATGCAAAAATAGTGTTAATATTGAACAATTTGTATTCCTTAGGCCTATAAGAAGGTGAAATGTTCTGTGATGTTGCAGAGGTGAAACGTCTCCGCCACAGCCCTTCCCGGAATGACTCTGCCAAAACAGAGATTTAAAATTGGGAGCAGAGATGTCTTAAAGGAACTCTGTCGCACTCAGTTAAACATTTGAAATTTACTTACTAAATATTTGGAGAGGGTATTTAAGATTCGACCCTGACGAATATAACGTTTTTACTTGTTTTTTTTTATTATTTTTACTCGTGCCTTACATTTGATCGAAAACTTGTGTTTGCAAAAAAACAAACAACAGCGCTTAATATTGATGTTAATTGCGTAAAAAAATGTACCCACTCAACATGCACCACAAATATGTAAATATTTTTTTTATGTGTTTTCTACTATTTACATATTTAAACAATTAAAACTGCGTTCAGTTGTATCAGCAGGGATATTGGCCTTTTGTGGCACTTAAAGCTACTTCAAGAGTTTCGGAAATTTTTTATTTCAAGTTGGTGTGATAAAGTTTTTTATTTTAATAAAATTATTTTTATATATCGGGTGTTTTTATTGCTTCCATGATATCTAGTGACAACGATAACTGAGAATATTATTATAGTGTGTTGACAATTCTGCCGTTAATTATTTAGGCAGTCATCATGAATCATTTAACACCGAGCAAGAATGCAAAATTGTGGAAATTAACTTTTAAAACTATAGGATTTTTTATTTTTTTTGTATTAATCTTTTTCTACGACGAAAGTGACCAATTGAACAACTTTTTAGGAAAAGCAACCAATTCATGCAGTTATTGCTTGTTTTCGTACTAATTTTACGATTCTTCATACAAAACAACCATAGTTTGTGTAGGGTGTTTTTTATAGAGTGTCACACGCTTAAATCATAATAGAACAAGGAAATACATTTTTTATATCAATGAAACGAACTTTATTGCAAAGAAACTTTTTATGAAATTAATGTTTAAATATGATTTCTGACATGTGGCCTACGCGGCTGGCGCGTAGAAGGCGCGCAACCTGGAACACCAATTTTCAACAACTAAAAAAATCTTCCATAAAGTGGAAGGACACAGTTGCTGATATTACACAAAATTGTTCAATAAAAGTGTTGACCAACCGATCGGGTGGAGGATTCTATGACATGTGTCGTAACTGTCGTAAATACTTCCGCCTGCCAGATCATAACACAGAAATTCAGACTGAGATCCCGGCTATTACGAAAGGAATAAAATGGTTGAAGGAAATTGATAATGGACTACCGGCTCGTTTATTCACGGATAGTAGGAAAATCATAGAGGCCCTAAAAAATTATGCGGTTCCATCTCGGTGCGTATTATAATGCAAGGATGAAATAAACTCATACATGCATTATGGAAGCATTGCGATAATATGGCTTCCAGGACATCAAGGAATACCTGGAAATATTGAGGCACATAAGGTAGCTAAGATGGCAGCATTAATGGCAAGCAACACACTAGAGAATCCTAAGCCATTTCAAGTTCTTAAGAACGAACTGAACCCAAAGGCTATAGAATTGCATACAAGAGATTGGCAACGACTAGAATTCTATGGGTAAACCCAAATGGTAACAAGACATGTGGGTGCTGTTGGCTGAAGTAGTAGAACACGAGTCTATGAAGCGGAGGGTCCTGAGTTCGAGCCCGCGCTGAGTCATGAAATATTGTCTGATCAGCATTAGTGCGTGGTTGTGTTAGTTGTTGCCAGCCTGTTTTCAATGCCGAAGGCATAGCACTGGTCACTGAATATAATTGACAGCGACTGACACGATCATGTACTAAAAAGCAGAGTAACAGCAAACACCTTCGTCGGCCCTATAGCAAAAATTAGCTGGCGAAGTAAAAGGTTGAAATAGCTACAAAAACAACTGTCTATCTTCTCATCTTTCCTAATCTGTCCCCTTAATACTATCCCCTCGTTTTCAGTTCCGGCGCAATGCATTGCATATATAGTGGTCATCCCCTGAGTGCTGGTCCAAGATAAAAAAAAAGACAAAGGAAATCCTAAGATTAAGTAGGCCAGCACTATGGAGATTGATTAATTTAACAACAGGACATACAAAGTTAAGGAATCACCTGGCACGCAAAGGTATCGTTGACGATATAACATGCAGGGCCTGACAGAAGAATGACGAGACACTTGAGCACTACTTGTGCTACTGTCCAGCTTTTAGTCAAGTCAGGAGACAAACATTTAATCAGGAGATTATACAAGATATGAAATATCTTAGCGGCGAGACTTAAGAAGATACATTGAAGAGACTAGATTCTTAACGTAATCAAATTCAAAGGCTTCCATGGTTTTTAATGGAGGCTCCCTATAATAGAATGGGAACTCCTTTTAATAGAGGGCACAACAGGCCTATGAGGCCTAAGTGTAATCCTGAACGGAATGGTATAGTTTGGCTTATGCCCCTCTCTTCAACCTAACCTAAAAGTATTGACCTATACACACTTTAGACGAAGCTCTTGTATTATTTGTATTTACACGTATTTTCACTGTATATAAAGGGTGTTTTTTTATGAAGTTTTTTTTTATACGAATCACTCTGTTGTCTGACAGCTGTTTTGACAGTTTAAAGTGACGTCTCTACTCAATATTGTTGTTGTTTGGCAAATCATCATGAACAGGTTAACTCCAGAACAACGCTTCCAAATCGTGGAAATTTATTTTCAAAAACAGTGTTCAATTAAAAATGTTTATCCGCTTTTTTACCGCAAAATTCTCTTCAGTGATGAGGCGCATTTTTGGTTGAATGGATATGGCAACAAGCAAAATTGCCCTATTTGGAGCAAAGAAAATCCACACGCCGTTCAAGAATTACCAATGCATCCCGATAAATGTACGGTTTGGTGCGGTCTATGGGCTGGTGGAATCATCGGTTCTTATTTCTTTAAAAATGAGGAAGGACGACGCGTTACCGTGAATGGAAATCGACACAGAATCATGATCAATGAATTTTTGGTGCCAAAAATTCAAGATATGGATGTAAACGAAATGTGGTTTCAGCAGGATGGTTCCACTTGTCATACTGCGGGCGAAACAATGGACTTATTGAAAGAACATTTCAACGACAACATTATTTCGAGAAATGGGCCGGTGAATTGGCCTCCGCGTTCGTGTGATTTGACGCCACTCGATTATTTTTTGTGGGGATACCTGAAATCATTGGTTTACGTGGATAAACCAGCAGCGATTGAGGCTTTGGAAACCAGTATTCAACGTGTCATTGCTGAAATACGCCCTCAAATGCTTGAAAAGGTGGTCGAAAATTGGACCTCCAGAATAACCTTTGTGCAAAATAGTCGTGGTGGCCATATGCCCGAAATGATATTTAAATGTTAAATGACAAGAAATTATCTACCAAATAAAAAATTTTGTTTGGCCATTTCATAATTTGGCATGTGTTTTATTTAAATTTCAAATCAGCCAGCTCTTATAAAAACAACCTTTACGTATTGACGTTCTTTTAAAAATATGCCTTAAGTCTCTATTAAAAAAGTTTTGGAAATTGTTGTTTAATACTTCAATTTAATTTTAATCGTGCTGATCCTTTTTTTGTTTTCCCCAATTTTAGATAATTGCTTTACATATACTCTGCAAATATTCGACTAAATGGTAAATAAGAATATCTAAAAAGTCTGATATAGGAGGCAAATCACAGACGACTTTTCCATTATCTTTTGTTGGTACCAGTGTTGCCAAGTAAATTTTATCGAAAAACCCCAAATCATATAAAAAAACCCTAAAGTTGCTCTAAGCCAAAATAAAAAAACCCAAAAAAATTATTTTTTATTTTCAAATATTTTTTCAGTAAAAATACCATGTATTTATTTCATATGTCACACTACTTATTTCATTTTACATATATACATAAATATTCTATTGTCTTTTTTTCTTCATCGTCCAAGCAAGGAGCAAGCCAACCTTTTAAAAATAGTACGTATTACTACAACACGAAAATATAATAAAACTAAACAATTAATCACCTTTAAATTCGTCTTCTTTTTCCCATTCTTTTTATATTTTTGGTTGTATTTTCTTTCTTTAGACATTTTTAAAGTTATTTCTTTTTTGGGAAGTGTTTACTGTTAAGAAATTTAAATTAAGATGAAAACAAATTTGAGTGGTTGCAATATCTAGGCATATGTAAACATAACTACTAAATCAACACATATATATTAACCCTAAAGTCTTCCTAATATTATTTAGGGGGATTTTTAGATGGAAACAAATTTGAACCGTTGCAATATTTAGGCATATGTGAAGATTACTACTAAATCGACGCTGATATATTAATCCTAAAAAAACCCTAAAAATTATTTTTGAACACTAAATTTGTCCCTAACAAAATGTACACCCTAAAATTCACCCTAAACGTAAATAAAAACCCTAGATTTAGGGTGAAAACCCCTAACTTGGGAACACTGGTTGGTACATTCCCTTGTCATTGTTGATACTCTTGTAATTAACTTTCCGCTTATTTTCTCACAATATCCACTGATTTAAGGGGAATAAAAAACAACCCACTAGTTTTTGTCAAATTTGCAAAATAACTTTTAGGTTTGTCAGAAAATTGACTATTAAATTACACTTTCATATTTCTTGTTGGCAGGGGCTGTGTTTACTATGCAAAACCATGCAGGCACACATACACACACACACACACACAATATATCAAAGTGACTGCAAGCTGCATACCATGATGGACGATTTTTTTCACATACGAATATTATAAGTTTTTTATGTGCGAATATGTTTTTAGAGTTTATTTCGTTACATGGATATGAATTTTTGTAAAATGAAATAAAAAAGCCAAGAAGCACAACATATTTGTGTGTTGTTTTTTCATCTGAGTAATTAATGACTCTACTCTCTGTAATAACTCATCACCAAAATCATATGCAAGCACGAGTAGTGCGGGTGTGTATGTAAAAGAGAATGGGAAATGACTTCAGGCTCGAAAAATAAAAAATAAAAAGGAGGCAGGAGGCTGGAGTTTTCAAATGTCTTGTCATATGTAGTTTGTGTTGCTATTAAATATATTTTAACAGGCTTTCAAGTGTAGAACTCTTTGTATTCACACACGCCCACTTCTGCGTTTACTGATGCTCACACCAACGATCCTCTTGACTAAAACTCACATGCCGGCACACTTAAACTCAAAAGTTAATACAAGTAAAGCCATGGAAATTAAAATAATTTATAATTTTGTGTTAGAATATATTTCACAAGATTTATTTTTTTTAAATCGGACCAGCACTAAGAAGATGACCAATACATATGCAGTGCATTGCACCGGAACTAGAAAGGAGGGGATAGTATTGAGGGGACAGATAAAGAAAGATGATGATATGGAGAATTTTTTGTAGCTATTTCAACCTTTTTACTACGCTGGCTAATTTTTTGCTACAGGATCGACGAAGGAGGGTGCTCTGTTACTATAGCCCTATTCACAATCTTGTGGAAATGGTCGTACATCATTGCATTTGCAAAATAATTGTACTCTACACTAACAAAATACATTGAAAATGCTCTCAAATACTCTCTCTATTTGCAAACGCTATAATGCAAGACCATTTGCACAGGATTGTGAATTGGGCTTAGGTTTTTTAGTACATGATCGTGTCAGTCGTTGCCAGTAATTGTCCAGTGACGAGTGCTTTGCCTTCAACATTGAAACAGACTGACAACAACTAAGAGAACCATGCACTAGTGCTGATCAGAAGAATTCAACATAATAGTCATGACATAGGTCGGGGTTGAACTCAGGGCCCTCCACCTCATAGTCTCGTGTTCTAACACTTCAGTCAAGAGACTGAACCAGCTCTCAGGGGAACTAGAAAGGGGGATAGTATTGAGAGGTCAAATGATGATATATGAGAAGAGAGAGTTTTTTGTAGATATTTCAACCTTTTACTTTGCCAGCTAATTTTTTTGCTACAGGGCCGATGAATGAGGGTGCTGTGACTCTGCTCTTCAGTACATGATTGTGTCAATCATGTTATGTTCAGTGACCAGTGAAACAGGCTGACAACAACTACAGACACAACATTACACTAATACTGATCACAAAAATTCTACATTTTCTCGCCACTTAGGGAACATCAATGGCAATTGACTCAATATCATATTCTAAATCTATGGGACCGAGGTCTCTGTCCTGTAGATATAAATTTTCTGCAAAAGAGTGCTATTTGTTTTATTATTCACTATAATAAAATATGTGCACACAACTATGTTTTTACTTACTGTAAGTATAACATATTAAGTTTTTGTCAAATGTGTTTTTGTGTGTGTGTGTGGGAGGGAGTGTACGTATGTATCTGTGTTTGCATGTACATGCATGCATGAATATGTAGTAAATTTTACCAGTAGCTGTTGTTGTTTTATATTGTGTCATTTGTATCTGTGAATTTATATGTATGTGAAGCATATAAAGCAGATGTTGTCCACTCTTATGGCTGTATGAGTAATTTTTTCCCTTTATTGTTGTTGTTGTGTTAATGTTTTTCTGTTACCAGCAATATGTATAAAATAAAATAAACCAAATTGTAATGGGTAATTTTTCAACAACTTTCACATTTAATTTAAATAGAAAGCAATTTAAGACATTTGTATTTGAGCTGATCTTTATAATACAATATTTAAAGATGATTTCATATAAATGTTTTCCTCATCATATACTTGGTGACCAATTTCGACATACCCTCTCCAACATATCGGCTGGCAGCTTACTACGAAATTCTTCAATATTGGCTTCCAATGAGTCCACCGTTGCTGGCTGGTCCCTATAGACATGAGCCTTGACCATCGCTCCCAAAAAAATAGTCTAAAGGTGTTAAATAATACGATCCAGGCGGTGAATTGACCCGATCCAAACGCGAAATAAACAGTTTTCCGCACTCTTCTCTCAATTGGGTTGTTATTTCACGTGTTATGTGGCATGTGGCTTGTGGCATCGTCTTATTGAAACCAAATGTCAGCGAAGTCCAGCTCTTCCATTTTGGGTAAAATAAAAAAAATTTGTAATTATCGCACCCTAGCGCTAACCATTCACGGTAACGTTCCTGCCATCGTCGTGTTTGAAAATGATGTCACAGGTGATGCACGATGCAATTATCTGCCAGAATTATTCGTTTGTAAGTCGATTCATGATAAAATTATAGAACCAAACTGAACATGTTTAACAGCAACATAAAACACAAAAACAGCTGAGCTGCCACAAACAGCTGAGCTGCCAAAAACGGCTAAGCTGCCAAAAACAGCTCAAAAACAGCTGAGGTGACAAAAACAGCTGAGCTGCCAAAACAGCTGATCTGCCAAAAACGGCTGAGGTGACAAAAACAGCTGAGCTGCCCAAACAGCTGATCTGCCAAAATCAGCTGAGCTGCCAAAAACAGCTGATCTGTCATAAACAGCTAATCTCTCATAAACAGCTTATCTGCCAAAAACAGCTGAGCTGCCAAAACACCTGATCTGCCAAAAACAGCTGAGCTGCCAAAAATAGCTGAGCTGCCAAAAACAGCTGATCTGCCAAAAACAGCTGATCTGCCAAAAACAGCTTTGCTGCCAAAAACAGCTGAGCTGCCAAAAACAGTGTTGCCAAAAAAAAAGTTGCTAAAAAATCACTCTTCACCAGCCATTTTATTTGTGTTTACAGAAAGGGAATTGTTTATATCGTTGTTGGCAGTCACACTTCAATTGACATTAGACAGCTAGTAAATTTACTGACACTCATACGAATTCACAAAAAAAAAACCTTTGAGGATATTTTATGATAAAATTTCCATTTTATTTACTTTTTCTTTGCTGGTTTTTCAAGTTGACAATTATTGTTGTATTAAAAACACAAAACATTATTTTTTTGTATTCTAGACTCAAATGGAGTTTTTGTTGTTGGAATCGTATTTGTGTTAATGAGATGAAATTATGTATATTTGAAATCATCTTAAAGATTGTCCCGAGAAATTAAAGATATGAAGCTCTAATTCTTTTATTTAAAAGAATTAGAGCAGACGTTTAAAAAGTTTCTCAGCTATCTTTTGATAATTTTGCATGATGCAAAGAGTCAATCTGCATAACAATTTACCACCTCTGCGCAATTGGCAAAATCGTCGTAAACGATGAAGGCCAGACATGTCATCTGCCGATTTCTAATCGGAAATTGAAAGGAAACAAGGAAACCGTCATTGTGGACTGTATGATAAGAATGGCGTATCTTTTGTCTTCAATACAATTTTTGAATTTTTTTAAGAAAATATCCTCATTTTGCCCTTAGCAAGGAAGGACGACAATAGCCCTGATGCTATATGCAAAAGTCGCTAACGATATGATGCGCCCAAATGACCGCATTCGATACACTGTGAAATTTCCGTACAATTTACATACAAATTCCGTTCGATATCGAGTGCCGCAATTTGCCCCTTGAGTGTTGTCTTTCATAGCGTGTTGTGTGACTTCGTCTCCATTTTGATGAACATTTCGTTGACGATTTTTATGGAGCTGTCTATTGTTACAGTCGCTAAAGATGGCTTTAAGACATGACCAACTGGGACGAGTAGCAAAAGTACCTTTTATTGTACAAAATAAAATGAAAAAAATTTGACAAATGCCAGACATACAAATACACACAACCATTCTGAACTAGTGGCAATTACATACACAACTATTTATTCAAGCAGTTTATGCACATACATACATGCACCAACACTTAAAATACACATTTATGTATGCACATATGTATATGTGAAACAGGATAATAGCAAACGCATTTAAGTAAACAAGTTTCACATCATTGATTGTGTGATTTTTAAAGTAGAAAATGAAATGAAATTGGCTTAAACGAAACCAAATAGAAAAATCTATACAACGAGATGAAAATATAAAGAAATGGATAGTTGGCAGCAAGCAGCACTAGCATAAGATGTGAAAATAAATTGGATTTCAATAAGTGGGTGATAGGAAAAAATAAAAATAAAAAAATTCAAAATCATACAAATTTTATACTTTTTTTTTATCAATTTTGCTACTTCCGTTAGTATTTGTTTCTTCCTATGCAAATGGAAGATGAATTTTTAAATTAAAATTGTTGAATATTACAGTTTTGCTAAAACAATATGAAAAAAATTTTTGTTCGAGTTTTATTTGTTTCTCTGCACCCTAGAAACAAAAAGAAAAAAGCGATCCATTCTAATGAATCCTGGGAATATTGTAGTTTTTATAGATTTGGATTTGTATAACGAAAAAAAAATATGGGTGAAACTCCTAAGTGAAATATGATGGAAGATAAATATTGTTATAAATGTTTTTACAGGCTTTACAAAAATTAAATTTTAATGTATTGATTCATTGAAGAAAAATAATATTTGTTATTTATTCTTTTTTAAAAGAAATAGTTTAACGATGCTAAAGGTGCTGTTTTATAGTAAAATATTTAGTGTGAAAGGGTGCATATAAGTTTGTCATTCCGTGTGTAATTTCCTCAATATTAATATGGGACCACATAATGTATATATATTCTGGATCCCTATGAATAGCGATGACAATTGAGCGATTGATAAGTTTTTCCCAAGCCCTAGAAGAGCTAGAGACGTTGTTCTTGGACTGTTGGATTGGAAATGAACTTAAATAGAGTGGTATTGATATTCAGAAAAATTCGATATTCTGAGCTGGGAAGTATACAGCTTTTATTGGACGGAAATTTAACTAGCTAAAACCAATTATTTGTTTGTTAATTAAACCTATTTCAGACTTTGGTTAGAATAAAATGTGTATTAAAAACTAAGAAAATATTTTTTTTTGCTAATAAAAACTATTTCGAATTTCGATGCCAGGGTTGGGCAATTGCAATATTTTGTATCACATGAAAGTGACCAAAATGGTTAAAAATTTTAAGTTTTCTTAAATAAAACTATTTTATGCTTTGGTTAAAAGGAAACACAAAAATTTAAATTTCGCTTCCAGGGTTCGCAAATTGAAATTTTTTTAGCTTAGATATACATATAAGTTCCTAATTTTAGTTTCCTAATAATAAATAAGTTCCTAATTTTAGTTTTTTTCAGTGAGTTAAACCTATTTTAAGCTTCAGAAATAAAATTAAAAATTCTATTCCAGGGTTCGAAAATTGATATATGTTTGTTATATAAAATGGCCATATAAGTTCCTAATTTTATTTTTTTTTTCAGTGAGTTAAACCTATTTTAAGCTTCAGAAATAAAATTAAAAATTCTATTCCAGGGTTCGAAAATTGATATATGTTTGTAATATAAAAATGGCCATATAAGTTCCTAATTTTAGTTTTTTTCAGTGAGTTAAACCTATTTTAAGCTTCAGAAATAAAATTAAAAATTCTTTTCCAGGGTTCGAAAATTGATATATGTTTGTAATATATAAGAAAAGCCATATAAATTCCTAATTTTGGTTTTTTTTTCAGTGAATGAAACCTATATTATGCTTCAGGAAGAATTATTTTCGTATCATAAATAAATAAAATTTAGAATTCTATTCCAGGGTTTGAAAGTCGAGTGTTTGTTATATAAAAATGGCCATATAAGTTCTTAATTTTAGTTCATTACAGTGAGTTAAACCTATTTTATGCTTCAGGAAGAATTATATTCGTATAATAAATAAATAAATAAATAAATAAAAAAAATTTATTTCCAGGGTTCGAAAACCGATATATGTTTGTTATATGAAAATGGCCATATAAGTTCCTAATTTTGAACTTTTCAGTAAATTAACCCTGTTTCATTAAATTAAATTAATAATTTAATTAAATTGGTATTAAAAACTAAAAATATTGAAAATGCTATTACAGGGTTGGAAAATCAAAATTTTTTGGTACGTAAAAGTAACCAAATAAGTTCCTAATTTTTATTTAATTTTTTTTTTGTGGGTTAGACGTTTTTTATACTTCAGCAAGAATTACATTCGTGTAAAAAATTAAAAAAAAACTAAAAATTAAATTCCAGGGTTCGAAAATCGAAATTTTCTGATACTTACAAGTAAGCAAATAAGTTCCTTATTTTGGTTTTTCTGTTGAATAAAATCTACATTGTGCTTTAGAAAGAAATAAGAAATATATCTGTGAAGGGTATTTCAGATTCGGCACAGCCGAATATAGCACTTTTACTTGTTTTTTTTAGTACCATTGATATGTCTTACAGGGCATTACCCTTCCTAGCGGAGGTTGGCATATCAAGTAAGGGTCCAAGAAATATGGGGATAGTCTGGTTGAAATAGTTTTAATGATTCTGATCCTGAATGGATTAATGGAACAATTGATAAATATTTACAATGTAGTTTAGTTTTATACACAACATAACCTACGATCACATCTAAGAAATGTTTGACAAAATAAGCGTAACCACTAGTTTTTGACAAACGTTTCTTTAATATTTCGTATGTATGCCCGACAAATGAAACTATAAAGAGAAAATATTACTACCTTAAGCTCATTTTAAAAATATTTTTCGAAAATTATAAGAAATGAAGCGAGAGATTAATGTTTACGCTTTCTTCAACACATATTTGTTGGATATGAATGCAGCTGTACTAACAAATGGATCTTAAACATGGAATGGTTATATGTTTTCACTTAAGCATTATTTAGAAACTTCTAAACACGAACAAAAAAAAAATTATATTTTCAAAAATATTTTTACAAAAAAAGGGGGAAGAAATTTTACTTTGACTCTTGGTACAACCTTGTGTCGAAATTCATTTAGTTTTTATCACGTTGCAAAAGGAAAGCTTTTTATAAAAAAAAATTGGAATTTAAAGTTAATTAATAAGAACTGTGACAGGACAGTTCTTCTTCTTCTTCCGTAGTTTTGAGTGCATGTGTGTGATTCATTTTCCATCACCTATAAATCAGCCAATCGAATATGATGCTCGATGTAAAAATTCAACCCAAATTCAATTATTAAAGTTTTTTAAAAACATGAGTTGTTATATGCAGCCTACTAAAGCACTGACATCAACATTTTACAAACTGCATAATTAAAGTGCAGTAAACAATATGGCAGCTGAAATGGTAATAGCATCAAGCCACAAAAAAGAAAACAAGTTACCCCCAACAATAGGTACAATATTAAATGAAGAGCAGCATATAACTTTTGGCAAAAACTTGAATAAAAAAGTGCTGAAAAAAAATTCATTTAAATCGAAAACTGGGTTCGGCAGTAATGAAAGTTGCAACTGCAAAAGCAGCAGCTGCTTGTTAAACTACTAGTAATTATTATTTGAAAGCACTTACACACTCTCATGAGTACACACCCAGCGGTAACAGGCAGAATTAAAAAGGCAGCCAGCAACAATTCAATGTCGAAGTTATATGGATTCTCATTATGCGGTGAATCTTGTATAATTGCGTACTTTTTCGTAAGTTTTTAAAGGCTTAAGGAAGAATGTGCTTGTGTGCCAGCAGTTGATGTCGACAGGTAAAAGTCATATTCAGCTGTGCCGAAACTTATATACGCTTCACCGATGTACGTCTGTAGTAAATACGGGCAAACTAACCGCTTAATTTAAGGTTAACGATTAAAACGTTTAATTTCAGTCGATTAACTGATATAATACAATTTTTAAAATATTGTAGTGTTACCATACTTTCAAAAATGAAAACATTCACATTTACTAAGTATAAAAGAATGCAAGCCAAAAAAATAAAAAGAATTATAAGAATTTGGAAAAATGGGATGTGAAGAAAATAATCATATGGCAACACGGCTATTAGGTATAATTGTATTACCAACGGTTTGATACAATTCTCGTATACAATTTCCTAATGAAATTTGTATTAATAAAAATTGTTATCATATTCAATTAAACCACCTGATAAGTGATGACAAACACAATACACATGAGCACTGATGATAAAAATGTAGTGGCTTTCGAAAACAGCTATTCTTTCTGCTTTGCATTTAGGGGGCAAATGTGGGGGTAGAGGAAGATCAAAGAACATCTCAGCTTCGTCATAAAAGTTCATACATTTAATTTCAAGGGAATGAAGAAATTGTATTACGTATTATATATGTAGCCGCGCAGTGTTGCACTGACAAAATTTTTATTAAAAACTAAGAATATATTGTTTTTTGCCAACAAAAACTATTTTAGAATTTAGGAAAACTAAAATTGGTATTGAAATTTAAAAATATCAAAATTTCGATTCCAATATTTTGTGGTACATGAAAGTGACCAAAATGGTTATAAATTTTCAGTTTTTCTTAAATAAAACTATTTTATACCTCATTGGTAAAAAGAAAACAAACAAAATTAAAATTTCGCTTCCAGGGTTCGGAAATTGAAATTTTTTTAGTGCATAAGAGCAGCCATATGAGTTCCAAATTTTGGTTTTTTCATTGAATGAAACCTATTTTATGCATCAGGAAGAATTATATTCGTGTTATATATAAATAATATTAAAAACTGTATTCCAGGGTTCGAAAATTGAAATATGTTTGTAATATAAAAATGAATATATAAGTTCCTAATTATGGGTTTTAAAATGAATTAAACAAATTTTATACTTCGCGAAGAATTAAATTGGTATTGAAAACCAAAAATATTGAAAATTCAATGCCAGCGTTAGAAAATCAAACTATTTTGACTTAATTTAAAACAAATTAGGTAATTTGAGATAATTTGGTCATATGAAAAATGTATGGGAAATCATGTCACAAATTGCATACTTAATTTGGGCAAATGAAGTGATTTGACCCAAATAAGACGTACTTTAACTCCAATGTTGAAAACATATTTTTTATCTTTCTGATTTTGAATACCAATTTCTTTCGTTTTTAAAAAGAATGTGCTTGATTTTAATTTATTTTGTTTTTATTTATATACCTTAATATTCCAAAATATACAGCCTTGACAGGAGATGGGATACGCTATCAAATTACTTAAATATTAAAATTATTATGAAAATATTATTTATATATTTGAAAATATTATTTAAGTATTTGAAAATATTATTTAAATATTTGAAAATATTATTTAAATATTTTCATCTTGTGTCATCTGGGCATTTCTCTTTATTTAGGAGTTGATTTTTACATATATTTTAGATATAATTTTAAGATTTATGAAACCTCAGACCTAATGATATGAATTTCAATTCGTATATCTTTAGATTTTTAATAATTTCCTTTTTCACTTAATAGAAGTATATAGAATAGAAACCTGCACGCCTTTTCGTTGTACAGCTGGGTATGACTGAAGTGATGGTGCACTACCACCACCACCGCCATACATATCTAGTGGTGCAGCTGACAAGAACTTAAATGATGAGTGCGATAATGGCGAAAAAGTTTTTTGTTAAAACACTTCATAATTAAAACACTAGACACAAGCATGCAAATGCGCATGTAACACCATGTATGTAACAGCATGCATGTGCGAGTGTATATGCATGTAAGTGTATGTGTGTCAATGAAAGTATGTTAACCACAGGTATGTGTAAGTCTATGAAGGTGTCAGTTTCTAAAACAACTTGATTTATTTACTTATAAAAACGTGCTTGGAGTATTAGTAGCTGTTCACCTGAAAGCAAAATACATACAATTTTTTCATTTACAATTAAGGACTGTTAACAGAGCTGCAAATAAATTGTTGAAATATTGCAATTTTATAAGAGTTTCTCAAAAACAATCTTCTTGCTATATCCGTTTCATTCGAACTTTCATAAATAGCTCAATTAAAAAAAATACGTAAGAACATTATATTCGACCATTTCGAATCTTAAATACCCTCCAAATATTTAATAAATAAAATCTGTATTTTTATTCTTGTTAAAATTTACATTTTTCGTTCGCAATGTGTTGGGAGGAGCTTGGCTGAGACACCTTTTCATTAAGGGGCATAAAAGGGATTGAGAGCAGTTAAAAATGTTCAACCGGCTGTATCAGAGTTTCTTTAAGACATTTTTGTTTACAATTTTAAAACTCTTGACAGGTTCACTTCGGGAAGGCCCGTGGGGTACACATCTCGCCTCTGTCGTAAAAACTTAAAAAGTAAATTTTTGAGGTAAATAAATGTAGGAAACAAATTTTTTTTGATAGCGCCATTTAGGGGGCAAAGGTGGGTGGACGGATAAAAGCTTATAAATATAATTTTAAAGGAATTAAGGCTGAAATTATACAATTTGTTAAATATTTACTCTATTTTTTCATACAATGTCGTACGTGAACGCCTACTAAAGCAGGCGGAGTTAAAAAATAGATTTTTCTGATTTTCTGGCTCCAAGTTCAGCACTCTGGACCTTCTTTTCGTCGTTATATTCGACCGGGTCGAATTTTAAATACCCTCCAAATATTTAGTAAGTAAATTTAAAATGTTTAACTTGGTGTTCCTTTAAGACATTTCTGTGCCCAATTTTAAATCTCTATTTTGAGAGAGTCATTCCGGGATGAGAGAACATCTCAGCTTATTATAGGCTTAAGGAATAAAAATTGTTAATTATTTACACTATTTTTGCATATAATATTGTACGTCAACGCCCACTAAAGGGGGCGGGGACCAAAAATAGACTATAACATGTTTTTCGCAGACGAATGTATGGGCTTTGCCAGATCTTCTTAGACTTGATCAAGAATATATGTATATATTTTATGGGGTCCAATTCTTTTCGGAGGTTATTAAAACTGTATTTTGTCGGGGTCTATCTGGAAAGGGGCGTGGGGGAGACATTTCTCCTTTGCCACAAAACTCTAAAAATAAATGTTTGGGATAATTAAATACAAAATTTAAACAAACATTTTTTTAATAAGGTTATTTAGGGGTGAAAAGGGGGGGAGGGGGTGTGGCAGAGTAGCACCACGGCTCAGCTTCATCATTAAAGTTTAAAAATTTTATTTTAAAGGGATGTAGGCTTATATAATACACTTTGTTAAATTTTTACACTATTTTTGCATATAATTACGCCCACTAAAGGGGGCGGGGTCCAAAAATTATTATTTTATGGCTCTAAGTTTAACACGTTTGATTTTCTTTGACATAAAAATATATCATTTGCTTAACAAAATTACAAAAAAGCTATAAAAATTATGTTGTTTTAGAGGTTGGTTTAGTTCTTCTTAGGGGAACTTTTTGCCCTCTTGTCTGATTTAGCCCTTTTCCGAACTTAACTTGTCTATCTTCAAGATATATTTATACCAAATTTCAAGAGTATGGCTTTTACCGTTTGGAGTGAATCGGGATTTCCACAGACGGACGGACGGAAGGAAATTCTGAGATCGTCTTAGATTTCATCACTGATCAAGAATATATATACTTTATGGGGTCTTCGAGAGATATTTCGCTGCGTTACACACGGAATGACAAAGTCAATATACCTTCCAATTTCTTTTTGGAGGGTATAAAAATGCCTAACGGTCTGCTTATATTCTAAAAGCAAGAAATGGCATAACTGTTGATGAGGGTGGGGTCGCCCTTGTCGTGACCAGATGCAAAGTTGAGCACAGTTTATGCGGGCTTTGGGTCTAGTTTTATATGAACAATTATCTTTTGGCCAACAGTTTTACAACAAAATACAGTAGTGACTGGTTAAAAGGTTACAATTTATGCTTCGCATTTATGATACACTATCGTTACAATATTTTGTAAACAAATTCCTTTAAGCGCACACTGTTTAATTGAAAAAACTCCCTCAATTAATATTAATTATTATTATTTATTTTAAATTATGTATTAATTTTTATTAGTCGAACTTTCTTATGTAAATTGTTAATTTTATCAACGGGCTTAAGTTCGAATCTGCAAGACTGCAAACAATTTTTTATTATTTTATTAATAAATGAATTTGTTCAAATTCTATTTATTAACTTATATTAAGATTGGAATATTAAGAATATTTTCAATAATCATCAAACCAGCAGAACGGATCAGTACTGATTTCGAGGCCGCTACGCCATCTCATCAGCGTTCTTTGTTCAATTTTTCCACTTTCGCAAGTGGTGCTAGTTAGTAGGAATATCAACTATTTAACCAATATTTTAACGAAAATTGAATATGAGAAGTTATTACATTCATATTTTTAAGTTATTACATTTTTGGTTAGTACGTTCTGCTGGTTTGATGATTATTGAAAAATATTCTTAATATTCCAATCTTAATATATATTAATAAAAAATAGAATTTGAACAAATTCATTTATTAATAAAATAATAAAAAATGGTTTGCAGTCTTGCAGATTCGAACTTAAGCCCGTTGATAAAATTAACAATCTATTATTATTTATTTTAAGTTCTTTCTGCGCTTAAAAAAACGTTTGTATGGATATGAGATATTTTTTGCGAAAAAAACACTGAACAAAATTATTACTTCACCGGCGACGAAATAGGCACTATGTAGCAAAGGTTCATAGTATACCCTGATATACCCTGAGTGCTGCTCCAAAACAACAATAAACAAAGTAACAATATCTATATTTTAAAAACAATTTGGGAACTGATTCTGAATATAATTCGCTACATTTAATTAAAGATAACGAAATATTTTGCTATGTTAAAATAACTCCTGAAAAAATATTTTGTTTTGCAAAATAAACGTGAAACGTAAATCAGCTTACAGCTGCTTAAATCGAATGCCATTAATTAATTTTATAGAATAGCATAAAAAAAACTGAATTAAATTAATGGAAGCGGGTTCTATACATTCGCATAGATACGACGGTGTTTCTGTAATTTCCGATGTCCAAATTCGGCTGGTGTTTTTTTTTTTTTCAGTCAAATCAGTAACATTTTTGCGTAGTGGATGAACATTTTGGCTAGATACTTTTTTTGATGTGTTAACATCTATACGCGCGCCTCTAGGGCAGTAAACTATCAGTTTCAATACATACGCAAGTGTAAGTGTAAGAGTTTGTTTGTTTGTTGTTGTTGCTTGGCAGTCGGTATTGAAAGTGATTATTGGGCGATTTTCATATAATTTTCCCACGCGATTTTCTCCGGAAATTCATAGCCGATTTTATTAATTTTAGGATTAAAACGCTAGTGCTGGTTTCGACGAAGAGTTTAGGCCAAAAATTAAGGCGATCCGATATCGGCGAGCGGAGATTTAAGTGTTTTGATTCGGAGTATTAATTTGGAGTAATATTAAAAAAGTGTTTTATGTTGATCTTCGGTTTTGTCTTATGCATAGCAAAGAGAATAGTGACGTGGTTATACGTACACATATAAAAATAAGATAGCAAGACAGCGACGTATGTACAAACATAACAATGTATGTATGTACATTTGTCTGTTGCTTTGCATTCTCTTTGTTTTTTGTGGGTTTAATATAAAATAAATAAACAAAAAGGTGTTAACACATCGCCCGTGAGTTCGAACACTCATTGATTTTTTTTTTTTTTTTCTTTGGAAAAATCTCTTCAAATACCACAACAAAACGTATCCATATGCTTAATATGTAGATTTTACAATTATTTCAAATGTGGTTCTTACAACACAAATATATGATTTCTCCTAACAAAACTCGCCCTTGATTTTTTCGAGCCATGCACAGCAATATTCAATATATATTTATTCTTGTTATACGTACCTGCAAAGAAACAAATAAAAAAGGATGGTTAAATTAGTTGCCAAAGATATTATAAATTAATTTTGGATGGAAGGAATTATCCGCCGTCAAAAGTTAAAATAGCTAAAAAAAATACTCCATGTTTCCATATTTCTTCATCCGTCCCTTCAAAATTATCCTCTACTTTCCTTCAATACTATCCCCTCTTCCAGCACTCCTATATATGGAGTGGATTGCACCGGAACTAGAAAATAGGGAATAATATTGAGACGACAAATGAATATAAATCAGAAGATAGAGAATTTTTTTGTAGCCATTTCAACCTTTTACTTCTCCGTGCAATTTTTTGCTACAGGGTCGACTATAGAGAGTGTTATTTTTCTGCTGTTTGGTACATGATAGTGTCAGCCGCTGCCAGTTATGTTCAGTGATCAGTGCTATGCCTTCATCACTGAAACAGGCTGACAACAACTAACACAACCATGCACCACTAATACTGATCAGAAGAGTTCGACACCATATTCATGACTCAGCGCAGAGTCGAACTCATGACCCTCCGTTTGATAGTCTAGTGCTAACTACTTCAACCAATAACTTTTGAATTTAAAGAAGTATTGAGCTTTTTCCTGAAAATTCGAAATTTTTCCATAGACCATTTTACATTTTCTATGACAACAACTTTGCTTTGCAGTGCTTAAAGCTGAAATAATATATCTAATTTGTATTTCTTTTTTCTCTTTTAGATAAATGATTCAAAACAAAAAAATAAAAATATCAGTTAATAAAAAATCAGGTGCCAGAATTAAGAAAAACTAGCCAAACAACACCAGCCACAGCATTACATGTGAACAAGGAACAAATCTGAGATGAACTGAAGGATTTGAAAAACAATGGATGTGAAGAGAAACAAGAACTTAAAAAATACTAATAAATAAAAGAAAATTCAATATGAGAATGTAACGAAAGTAAAAAAAAAACCCTCTCGTGTCCATGATAAAAGTGCTGTAAATTGAAACCAATTAAAGATTAAAGAAAACAGAAACTCTGTATGCCATTCTTTACTTAAGCCTGGCAAAATGTTGCAACACCTTCAATTCTACAGGGACAATAATAATCCAGGAATAAAAAAATCAACTTGAGACTAAAAAACACCAACTCCAAACCGTTTAACAACAAGGAATTTCTACATGTTAGAGTCACCAGAATTGTAAATGCATATGGGACTACATGAGTTGTTGCGGGTGTGTGCTTAATTTTGTTTCCTTCAAACAACATAAAAGTATTAACCATATAATTTAAACAGGCTTTAAAGCGGTCTTCTGTTCATTGACATTTTCAAAAATAATTGCCATAGCATTTTTGCCAGCAACAAGTTAGCACCCCCCCCAGAAACAATGAAGCTAAAGTTTCTGACTATTTGCCGTAATAAAACATGCTTTAAAACAGAAAACCCATCTGTTTATAATATATAAAATAAAAACTAAAAAAAAAAAAAAAATACTACTCTGTATCAATAGTAACTTAAACCACCGTCCTGTTACGCAAACAACCAGCAACTATAGAAGTTTGCCCATTAATAATTCAACCGAATATTTTAATAACCCTGGCCATATTCCACGCTATAGTTTATGGTCTTTACTATTGGCGAAAACAATAAAAATAATAAAATATATAAGCTATTTTCTGAACAAACCAGCCGGAAAGCAACGCATCTTTTGCATATCACAACGACGTGGGTTCTTTACAACTCGTGCTGCCATTTCAGGAACAGTCTTTGATTATAACATGACACAACGTTGGCATACTTCTACAAAAAATATATAGTTTTCGATTTTATATTTTAAGACGATTCAAGGAAACCAGCACCGGCACAGCTATAGGAAAAGCCAGCAGTCGTCAGTGAATAAAGAACGGCTGAGCAACAACATAAAAAACAATAAAACATGTGAAATTGCAAAACCCAAAAATAATTGCCAACACTGTCACCGTTCGAACACGGCATTGCAAAGAAACTGAAACTGCTAAAGTTAAAAAAGAAAACAACAATAACAGCAACAACAACAGCAACAGATTCATCATCCAAATTATCAACGTCATTATGACACATTGGCTGTTAAACTTATTGACGCTGCTTATGTGTGCGGGTAAGTAAAGTTTTCCATTTCATTTACTTAAACTCGCTCTTCTTGAACGGAAACAAAGAGACGGATGGATCACGGCATTTAATAAAAATTTTGCATCTGTCTTTAAGTTTTGTAAATACTATGGCATATTGTGACACTCACAAGCAAACATTTAGAGGCCATATGATGCGTATATGTGAAGTTTGTTTAATATTTCGGATCACAAGATGAACTTTTGGTGTTTCTTTAAGGCTTTTTTTTTTAATTTTTTTTATAATGTTAAAAAAAGATTTATCTTCAATAAAAAGTAAATTTACATAAATATTTTTGAAGCATAAGCTTTTGAGAGTGACTAAAAATAAAACTAAAATTTTCCCATTAGATTATCAAAAACAAATTAATAAAAAAACAAGTAAAAACGTTATATTCGACCGGGTCGAATCTTAAATACCCTCCAAATATTTAGTAAGTGAATTTAAAATGTTTAATTTGGTGGAACAGAGTTCAACCCCTTTAGTGGGGCGGGGTTAAGAAATAGACAATATCATGTTTTCCACTGACAAACGTATGGGTATTGTTAGACCGTTTTAGACTTCATCACTGATCAAGAATATACATATTTACGTTATAAGGTTAAATTCTCTTTGGAGGGTATAAAAACTGTATTTTGGTGGGGTCGCTTTGGCAAGAGCTGAGGGGGAAACATTTCACCTTTGTCATAAAACTCTAACAATAAATGCTTCGAATAATTATATACAAAATAAAATTTTATATATTTTTTTATAGGGTCATTTAGAAGGCAAAGGGGGTGAGGGAGTAGGGCAGAAACAAGCAGTCATAAAAAATAAAAGCCTGGAATGATTATATACAAAATTAAAAGGGGGAGGAGGGGGTAGGGCAGAAACAGATAGTCATAAAACTCTAAATATAAATGCTTGGGATGATTATACAAAAAATTTAAAACAAATTTTATTTATTTTTTATAGGGTCATTTTGCGGGCAAAGGGGGAGGAGGGGGTAGGGCAGAAATCGGCAGTCATAAAATTCTAAAAACAAATGCTTGGGATGATTATAATTTAAAAAAATATTTGTTTTTGGTAGGGTCATTTAGAGGGTAAAGGGGGAGGAGGGGGTAGGGCAGAGTAGTACCAGGTTTCGTCTCAGCTGCGTCATTAGGGCTTAAAGATGTTATTTTTAAAGAATGTAGGCTTAAGTAAAACGATTTGTTAAATTTTTATGCTATTTTTGCATATAATAATGCCCACCAAAGTGGGCGGGGTCCAAAAAATGTTTTGTTTTAATTTACGGCTCCAAGTTTAAGGTGTTGGACCGTATTTGACATAAAAATATATCATTTGCTTAACAAAATAACCAAAAAACTTTAAAAATTATGTTGTTTTTTCTGGGTTGATTTAGTTCTTCTTAGGAGAACTTTTTTCCCTCTTGCCCGATTTAGCCCATCCTCGAACTTAACCTGCTCTAGGCTTCAAGATATATTTATACCAAATTTTAAGGGTCTAGCTCTTTTCGTTTGGACTGAATCGTGATTTCCACAGACGGACGGACGGACGGACATGCTCAGATCGTCTTAGATTTCATCACTGATCAAGAATATATATACTTTATGGGGTCTGAGATGGATATTTCGATGCGTTACAAACGGAATGACAAAGTGAATATACCCTCCAAATTCTTTTTTGGAGGGTATAAAAACCAATTATAGAGGGTGCTGTAACCTAAAGTAATTAACACGTAGACTTCGGGTCGAAAATTCCGAGTCCGAATCCGCACTGTCATGAGCACGGAACAACATTTGGCTGACCTGTACTCGTTTTGTCGGTTGTTGTCGGACTATTTTATTGATGAAAGCAAAGAACTGATGGCTGAAATTCTATGACATCGAAAGCACTTATTTATACCCGATACATGTATCTCACGACGGTATCGTCGATATTTAGATAGTTTTTCTAAATGTTGATACTATAGAATCGACATATCGGTATGCCGTTTCAAAATATCGAAATATTTCGATAGTAACACTATTGACAGTTTTCCATCTCTAGTGTAGCCTACTTTAAGGCTGACCTAACATTTAGTATAAACCTCAATGAGCGTATGATTTATAATAATATATTGCGTATACGTTCTGGTGTTCCACGTTTTATATTTCGTTTTACATAATAAATCTAGCAAATTTGAAATATCTAATATCTTAATATCTCAATTATTTATTCAAACAATTTTTATCGAATCTTATTATAAAAGGTTTTCCAAGATTAACAAGATGTGTATTTGCCATCTCTAACGGATCCAATTTCTCAGAATTTTTCAGTTAGTCTTTTTACAGTAGACGAGATAGTAACTCTTATTTCGTTCATATTTTGTATGAAATTTTCGGCCGCCAGGCCTTCATTATTTTTGAAAATATTGTTCAGTAACGAAAACGTATTTTATATGGAAGTAAATATTTTAAAGAGGTAATATTTATATACGTGAAATATGCAACATTTAAACATACTTTTTATCAATTTTGTTTTTGTAAATAACAAACACAGCCGCGAAGCGTTTTGCTTGTCTGCGGAAAACACCCAGTGTCTTTGGCGGGAATCGAACCCACGACCATTGCTAACCATCAGCCACAGAGGCACCCAACAAGATTATTATTGTTATTATTTTTATAACGTAAAATTTGTAAGGAATTTGAAAACGAATTGATACATTTTCAATTCATAAAAGTTAGTTATTATGTATCAAGTAATTATGATCGTAGTGGTTGTGCTGTCTGAATGCCACACATTGAACAGTGAACTCATGCATGACATTTCTAATATATTATTTTAAGTCTTATGCTTCTTTTTTCTATGTAAATGTTTCCATAAAATGCCACAGTGTCCAAATACACTACGGGTACTTGGGGACACTGACGCAAATTACTTCCAATATATATTTACATACTAACTAGATGTTACGTAATTAACCACTTGATAAGCTAAATGCTATAAAAAAATTCAAAAACACAATAGTAGAACTGCTGCTACACAAACAATAACAGAAATAAATTTACTTACACAAAATAAAAACTTGTATGCAGAAAACTATATTCCTTCAGTTGCTGGCTAATGAATGAGGTCCACTAAATACTTATAATAAACTGTATGACATAATACAGACGACAAGTTGCTTAGGTACAAGCACGAACATAATTCAACTCTCACACACACACAGTGGCACAATACCTTTGCAACATGAATGGAAATGGCCACGAAGCGATAGTGTGAGGTAAAAAAAAGGTTTGGTCTTGATAAATTCATATTTTATTTCATATCATGATAAGAATAATTGGAATGTCATTTATTAGGAAGAGAACAAAAAAAATATTAAAGGAATTCTATGTGAAAGTTTGAAGCATAAAATTATAATAGTTGTTGCGGTACTGCTGTTTTCTGTTAGTTGGCATGAAGTAAAATAAAAACAGACGTCAGTGCGTTGTTGTAGCATGTGTTCGTATGTAAGAAGCCGGAAATAAACTGCTAAGACACAGCGTACTCAACGAAACGGAAGCAGCCACATGAATTGTTACCATCAGTATTGCTTATGTCATGACTTGGTTGGCTTAATAATTGCTATTTAGTTTTAGTTTTTCTTTTTTTTACCCCTCACAAAAAAGTAAAAGGGTATATATAGGTTTGTCATTCCGTGTGTAATTTCTTCGATATGCACATGGGACCCTTATGAATAGCGATGACGATTGAGCGATCTCCGTCTGTCGTCTGTCTGTACGTGAAATCGGTTTTCCCAAGACCCCAGAAGAGCTAGAGACTTCGTTCTTGGACCGTTGGAAATGATTAAAAATGAACTTAAATAGAGTGCTATTGAAATTCAGAAACATCAGAAGTATGGTTCCATAGCTGGGAAGCTTACACCTATTTCTCGATGCAAAATTTATACCAAAAATAAATTATTTTTTTTAATGTTTGTAAATTAAACCTATTGCTTGCTTTGGGAAGCCTCTGGTCTATTAAAAATTAAAAAAAATAAAATTTTTTTTCCAGGAATGGAAAATTAAAAATTTTTTTTCGGCCCATTCCGTATTTTGTCGTACATGTAGTAACTAAAATTGTTAAAAATTTTAAGTTTTTCTTTTACAAAAACTCTTCATACGTCATGAAGATTTGCATTGATAAAAAAAATTTAAAAAAATTAAAATTTCGCTTCCAGGGTTGGGAAATTGAAATTTTTTTATACATAAAAGTATCCAAAAATGCAATTGACGTTGTTTTTTTTTGCTATCTAAAATTATTTTATATTTTAGGAAGAATAAAATTGGTATCAAAAATTTCCAAACAAAATCGAAATTTTGAATCCAGAGTTGGGAAGTTTAAAGTTTTTTGGTACATGCAATATATTGTAGTACATGAAAGTGACCATAATGGTGGCATATTTTAAGTTTTTCTTAAATATAACTATTTCATGCCTCATTAAGAGTTGCATTGGTAAAAAAATTAAATTTCGTTTTCAGGGTTGGGATATTAAAATATATAAATGTAACCAAATAGGCAATTGACGTTGTTTTTGCTAATTAAAACTATTTTATAATTCAGGAAGAACAAAATTGGTATTAAAATCTTAAAAAATCAAAATTTCGACTCCGGGGTTGAACAATTAAAATATTTTATGGTACATTAAAGTGACCAAAAAGTTTAAAAATTTAAATTTTTTTGTCAAGTAAAACTATGTTACATCTTTAAATTAAACCTACTTCCGGTTTTAGCAAGAAAGAAAGAAGAATTACATCTGTGAAGGGTATTTAAGATTCGGCACAGCCGAATATAGCACTTTTACTTGTTTTTGTATAACGCTAATAAATAACTGGTAATGTGTAAATACTGTGTCGGCAAATAACGAAAATTGTAGCTGGATTCAATTTACCATTAACTAAAGCCCGGCCTTCCTACAGGCTTTTCCATATGCTGGCTTTCCTTAATATTAAATATAAAAATATATAAATTTGTGACCCAATGGTGCCTTTTATGTTATAAATATATTATTTACAATCTGTCTAATGAGCCCTAAATAAATTGTCAACAATCATAACGTAATGCATGTCTTTTATTTTCTTTATTATTCCTCTTACTTATAAAACTTTGCTGCTGCTGCTGCTGTTGCTTTAAGGTAAAATTTTTTATTTTTGTTGCAAAAATATTCCTCGTTCTTTTAATAGTTTGTGAACAAAATGCTCATAAATAATTGCAACAAACTTTATTTATTTAAGCAACTATGGCAGTTGCTTTCTTCTTTTAACGCTGTCAGTGCAGAAAGCAGAAATACGAAGAAAAAAATATTTAATATTTCTAATTAATGAATCTTCTTAGCTATTCTACATTTAATAGAAATGAAAGAAGGTATGAATCAAAACAAGTGAAATTAGCACAAGAAAAATAATGACAGATTACTTAGACATTTGTTTTCTTTTGCTGGTTTTTTGCAGGCTTTGCAATTTCGGCCAGCATAAATATTTTAATTTACCTAAAATGTGGAACAATGCCAGACAAAATGTAAAAGAAACCACATTTTCTTTTTAATATTTTAAGGTTTATTCAAGTAGCGACATTTGATATGGTAAAGGGTGTTTCAACAGGGACTTGAGAACTCTTGTGGTTGATACGACCATTTTGTTCTCAGTAAAAAAGGTTGAAAGAGCTACAAAAAAACTGTCTATCGTATTTACACCTAAAAAAAAGGAGCTTATACAAGGGCGGTTCGGAAACTTCTTAGCCGAGCACAAAAAGCGCGGTATAAACAGAAAAAAGTTAAATGTTTTGGAAACTTCCATCTCTGCTATGAACATATGTTAAATTTTGTTTCGATCTGGCAACTCCTTCATATAGAAACAGGTGTTCTCAAAAGACGCATCCGCGATTTTTTAACAATGGAAAAATTAGAAATGCGTGGTGTCATTAAATATTTACATAAAAAATGTTTATCGGGACAAGAAATTCATAATGATATGGTGAATGTGTTAGGTGAAAGTGCTCCTTCATATGCAACAGTAAAAAATTGGATTGCTGAATTTAAACGTGGTCGTACAAGCATTGAAGATGAAGCACGTAGTGGACGTCCAAAAACAGCAACAGAAATTGTAGCCAAAGTGCATGACATGGTATTAAATGATCGACGAATAAAAGTTCGTGAAATAGCTAATGTCATGGGCATCTCAAATGATCGAGTCCATTTAATTTTGCATGAAGAACTACAGATGAAAAAGCTTTCTGGAAGATGGGTGCCGCATTTGTTAACAGTCGACCAAAAACGCATAAGAATGAACATTTCTCAAGCTTGTTTGGATCGTTTTAAGCGAAATAAAATGGATTTTAAGCGTCGTTTCATAACTGTTGATGAGACATGCCCCAAAGAAGGCAAAAACAATTCAATCGGCTGGTAAGGTTATGGTAACGGTTTTTTGGGACTTCAAAGGTATTTTATTGATTGACTATCTGCAAAAGGGTAAAACAATAAATTCAGAGTACTATTGCAACCTTTTGGATCAATTAAATGTACAAATTCGAGAAAAACGTCCTGGCTTACAACACAAAAAAAAATAATTTTTCATCAAGACAACGCACCAGCGCACAAGAGTGTTTTAACAATGGCTAAAATCAACGAATTAAAGTACGAGTTGCTTGACCACCCACCTTATTCTCCTGATTTGGCTCCCATTGTCTTTTACCTGTTCCCAAATCGAAAAAAATTCCTTGCTGGCAAGCGTTTTACCTCAAATGAAGATGCAATTACAGTTATAAACCACTATATTGAAGACCTTGAGGAAAACTATTTTAATCAAGGGATAGAATTGCTAGAACAGCGTTGGACTAAGTGTATTGAAGTTTCAGGAGATTATATTGAAAAATAAAAATATTTTTGAAAAACTAACTATTCTCTTTCATTGATAGGCTAAGCAGTTTCCGAACCGCCCTCGTACATAATGGCATCAGTTATTCTTTCCAACGAATTAAAAATCTTGATAAATTTAAAGCTAGAAAATGCTTAACGCACAAAACACTTTATTACGTTCAATAGCTAATTTTTCGAAAATTTGTTTTAAGATATGATAAATATTTTATACAATTCTCGTATTTACTTTAAAAAAATTTTTAAAACAAAAAGTTGTTGAACATGAATTCAATGAAGCCATCCAATAAATAGTGACAAACAAATATACACATGAGTGCTGATGATGAAAGTGTAGCGGCTTTTGAAAACAACTGTTCTGCTCTGCATTATAAGTTGAATAATTAAAAAACTAATGCTGACTTTCATTTGTGCCCTTAGAATATTTATCATATCATTGTGAATTTAAAACAAGTTTTCGAACAATTGCCCACAGAATTTTATACAACAAAAACAGGTGCGATAAAAATACTAACATACGAAATACCCTTAATTTTGTAGCGAACTACTGGTTGCTATATTTAGTATTAAAAAATTTTATTTATTAACTTAGATCGATTTTCAAGCACTTGTTTCATTAAAAAAAATTTGCTCAACGAAAAATACGTTAAATTTTACTTGGAACTGCCACAATTTATATGAAACAAACACCGTAAAACAAAAAAAAAATATTTTAACGGTGACGAAACATTTACCCTCTAATCATGGCTCCTGTTCACTACAATAAATTTAAAGCAGCCAGAAAAAAATTATTACTAAATTTTGCCATAAAATATGCGATCGATTGTTATTAGAAAATAGAAAAATGCCAACTCATCTGCAAAGCCCATATTGAATACAAATACATAAAAACATTTTCTAATCAAATATCTGCTAAGTAGCCGACTTTTCCAAAGTCTGCACTGGAATTCATAATTACAGGAACATGTGAAAAGTCAATCAGATTTGTTTCAGGGAACGTGTAAAACAGCTTTGGACCAAAAAAAAAAAAAAAACACACAGTAGCCAGTGTTTTTCTCAGCCACAAATAAACAAGTACAAATTTTTATATGTCAGAAACAAAACAGTAATAGCTTGGAAACAAAAACCTGCAACAGCAATCAGAAAAATTTTACAAATGTGAAGTAAACATGAAACTTCATTATACTTTATGGTTGGACAAAAGCAACAACAACAACAGCAACAAAAATAAAATAAAACCAACAGCTTACTAAATGGCATCAAAATTGTATTTGATAACAGATACAACTGCAAAATATAGAAAATATTTTTGGCCAACATTTCTACTACACATACAACAAACAACAAATATGTTGCCGTAGAGCAACACATTGTACACGAATCGCATATCATAACACTGCACAACAAAATTTACAACTGTTGCAGATATTAAGTTTTCCCTGTTCCTCTTCCTCTCGAAGACTATTTACTCATGTTCCTTCGGAGTGCAACAACATCTGGTGATTGCAATTTCCCCAATTGTTCAAATGCATATATTTTTAGGAATGTTTGTATGTGTGCATGTGTGTATGTGTGTGTGTAAGATTTAGTGTAATTGTGTACACAGCAGTTGTTATTTATTTGTCTGTTTCAAGTGTTTACATGCATGTAGGAAAAGGTTTGTTTATTATATTGCATTTCAAATGTAGTTCGTTTACTTGCTTAATTCAGGGGCAGTTGCAAAAGTTGTTTCAAAGAATTATTTTTTGTATAAATTTGTATTCATGCAATTGGGTTTAGTTTATGGTGATGTTTTTTTATTCGCAATACTCCTATTAACTGGCTAATTTATTAAATTTTTACTCTAATGCTGGTTTCTGTTCTAAAAAAAAGTGCACTATTTTTTGTGCATTTCAAAGCAAACTTTCCACATTATAACTTTTGAAAACTGTGAAATTATTAGAACTTTATCTGCCATCATTTAAAAAGAAAAATTTAGATTTAAAATTGTGTTTAAGTGCAAGTTTTTAGGAAAAAGGCAAAAATGTGTTACATATTTGTAGAAAAGAACACACCATACATTTAAAAAAATATTTTAAGGATTATGTTAAGTATGTAATTTTCTGCAGTAAATAGTATTTAGATAGAAAATAAATAAAAATTACAAATTAAAAAAAAACAAGTTAAACATTATAACGGGTGCTTTCTTCTTCATTGGACATAAAATGATAATAGCAGACTGAAATGTTGTTGCAATGAATTTTTTCAAAGGATAATCAAATTTCTTTTGTTATAATATAATATTAATAATTAAAAAACTCAACTAGTAAAAATTTAACTAAAATATAAAAAATACTATATGAAGTAAATAATCAAAAGGCATGACGGGCATTTAAAGTTCAAAATTATTACCAGATTTAGTATTCAATTTCATTATAGAATTTTTATAAATAAAATCTTGTATCGCCTTAAGCGAAGCCACCAAATAAATGATGCTAAGGCGAAAAATATACATGAGAATTGCTGATGAACGTGTAGCGGCTTTCGAAAACTACTGTTCTGCTCTGCAGTGTAAGTTGGATAATTAAATTGATGTGAACTCTTTATCATGTCCTTCTCAATTAAAACCAGTTACGAACAACATTTTATAATCCTTAATTGAATTTAGAATAGATTATTTTGGTATTAAAAAAATTGGACTGATGGAATAAATTACGTAACTTGTAGCCGTACAGACATATGCCTAAAATCATACTTAAAAACTAAATGAAACAAATATATTATTTCTGTTTTGTCAGTTAAAAAATAACTGACGGTGTCTTCAATAAAGATTTATAGGATATTGTGTTTTTAATTCAGAAATGCATGATAAATATTCCAAAGTACAAGTGACTCTATTTTTAACGTCAGTATCTGCCTTGCGGTCTAACCTGAGAACGCTCTCATTGCTGAGCATAGATTAGTGCAGCTCTCAACTCCGGGCGTACACACATCATCCATATGACCAAGACCGTCCGGTAGTATCTTTTTCAATCAAGACGGGAGGAACCATTATAAAGTACTTTGCTTAGGTGTTTGGGCCGAATACCCTTTACTATTTTTGAGGTTTACCTACAACCCATCAGTGACTAAAGTCAGCTGTAATGTACTCTACTGCACTGTACTTTACTGTACTGTGCTGTACTTTACTGTACTATACTGTGCTGTACTGTACTGTATTGTAGTGTACTGTACTATACTGTACTATACTGTAAAATAACTGACTGTACTGTACTATACTGTACTGTACCATATTATACTGTACCGTACTGTACTGTACTGTACTGTACTGTACTATACCATACTGTACAGAACGAAGTCCAATAAACCACTATCTTCTGCTGACCATCACTTTTTACCCAACATTTTTACCAGCGACTTTTCGTGGCTAACAACAGCAACCACGTGGACTCCCGTTTCAATATCCGACCACATACAAAATCTTTTGCGCAGCATACTGGAACCTGTGGCACCAATGGTAGGCTACTGGTTGATCCTACAAAGTCAAGCCAGTGTAGGCTTACATACTTTCTAATGGCTTTGATTCCAATAGGAGTTTAAAGCTTTCTATTTTTGGCACGAACTTCCTTATGGGACGATGCGGAGGGGTACCCTAAACGGGAAAAAAACGTCTGTAACGTAAGATTTTTGGTTTCTAAATCAATGTTTAAGACGTATGAGTAATACGATTCCATACAAACAAATATTAATCATACGCAGCCTTGCCGTGACAGAATTCAATTTCGTTTGGGAACTAAATTGATTCTGTGTTTTCGTTGGTCGGCGAAAAAATATCATACAAAATTTATAACCGAATAATTATTTTCTTTATACCTCGAATAGAACTTAAAATTAATATTTTTATAATAAGGAACTTCGTAGCTATCCGGTATCAAACGACACCACACATCTTTTATTTTTATTTTCAATTCGGCCCTGCACTCACACAACAGTACACTTATCCAACTTCCGCAGCCGAGCAGAATAGCCGCTTAAGTAATCTGCTACATTTTCATCATTATCAGTACTGATGTTTACTTTTTCCTATCATCACTAATTAAGTGACTTACTTGAATGTAATTACGGTTGTGATTCATAGAATTTTTATGAGGAAGTATACAAGAATTGTACGAATTATAAACACTTGTTAACACATTGTGTTGTCGGTAGATTATTTTCAGTGTGCTGTTTGCCGATTTTTTTGTTCATTTTACTGAAGAAAAGTTTTCACAGCTTACATTTTTTTAATAATTAAGAATATATGGAAATTTATTTTTAATAATTTTAACATGTGAACATTTATTGTTATTGCTGTATTGTTCGAAAATGTTTTTTTTTTATTCAGAAAGACATGATCAACATTCCAAGAAAGTAAAGAAAGTCAACAAAAGTTGTAATTATCCAACTTATACAGCAGAGCAGAATGGCTGTTTTCGAAAGCCGCCACACTTTCATCATTTATTACTCATTCATGTGTATTTTTGTTTTTCGCTTAATTGAATGTGAACAGTTTTTATTTATACAAATTTTGTTAGGAATTTGTATATGAGATTTGTTATAAACCGATATTTATTTTTATTGTTAGAACAAGCCTATAGTTTAAATTTTATAACGGACTAGTCTATCGATGTCAACTTATATAGCAAAAAATAGTTGGATATAAAACAACAATAATATTATCATTAGCGACACTCTGACCTCATTTGTGAGTTGCTGGAGATAACAAATAAAAGGCATATTGATAAAAAGTATTTGTGGTTTATAAAAGGCTTATAAAACAGATTTCCATACAAAATTTGTTTTATAAGCCCTTTATAAAACAGATATGTTTTTTATGAATAAGGTATTAACCCTTTAAAAAATTTATCAGATATGACAAGCAAAGAAATCAACGTTATTTTTAAAATTCAAAGTGGCACCTTACACGTGTTTGAATTGTTGTCACCCTCGTATTCATTTTAATGTTTTGGAAACTGCTGTTGCTGTTATCCGTTTATTTTATTTTATTTCATTTTATTTTTTCATCTGTTTATTTATTTCGTTCTGCGTTTGCATTAACAATTTGTTTTCCTAGCCGATTTTGATAATGTCTCCCATTTGTTTGACACCAAAACAACTCTTTTCCTATTTTCTCTTCTGGTCTCTTCCTGGCTGAAATTTATTTTAAAGACATTTGTAACTGACTTTTAAGTAAAAGTTAGCAGTAACTTTATGGCTTTTACTTATGAGACTACACACACACACACATATATATATTTGCTACTCTATATGCGAATAACTACTTTAACTTTCAAGTGTTTATATGTCATATACATATTTATTTTGGAAAATTTATACAATTTTGGGTTTCGTTATAAATCCTGACACTCTTTGATCATACATTTTCATATAGAATGTAAAGCTTGTAATATTTACATAACATTTTACTTTGCCATTAAGCTTCTTAATGCATATTTTGTGTTCATGTATCCTTTTTTAAATGCTGCAGACTTGTGCACATTTTGTATATTTTCTTGACAGGTTAAAACTTATTTTTATTAAAATGCTGTCCATCGAATACAACTGAAGGAAGCACTTATGAAATTTGTAAATTTTATTACAAAATTAAATCGTTCATATGGAATTATTGCAAATGATTGTGTGTGCATTCAACAATTATTTTTACAATGCAGCGAGCAAAAAATGGCAATTGAGCAGATTCTACGTAATCAAGCCATAACGCTTTTTTTACTGCTGTTAATTTTATATTAAATATTTTCTTTTGTCTTTACAAAACAACCATCTTTTTTTTTAAATAAACTATTAAATTAATTCTCTAAACAATCTAACAAATCCGTAATTAATGTTTGCAATATTATTCTTTTTTTCGCTGCAGTTGTGAAAAACTCTGTGGTTTTCTTTGACAATGTCATACCTAGATTTTTATTTATGCATCATTGCCAAAGACAACCACA
Organism: Linnaemya tessellans; assembly: GCA_951800035.1. Lineage (NCBI taxonomy): Eukaryota > Metazoa > Arthropoda > Insecta > Diptera > Tachinidae > Linnaemya > Linnaemya tessellans. The sequence goes on from OX637536.1 coordinate 25,840,858, forward strand.
GATTTGTTCACTTTCACCTCTTTGTCATTAATAATTTTAATATGACCAGTTGTGCGGTTATATTTTTAATAGTCATTGAGTGTTTGTCAAAGAATAGCTAAAGTCACTACACATGAAAAAATAAATGAAAAAACATATATGCTTACAATGGTAAGCGCTGAAGTTGGCTGCAAGTAAATAACGTTAAACTATGAAGGCGAATATATAGAGTTCGAATCCGCACGTAGTCACGAATATGTGGTCAGATTTTTCTCTTCTACTTTAATGGGTGGTTGGTTTAATTGTTGTCGGTTATAAAATCGAGTAAAATTACAAATGCAATGCTGCTAAAAAGTGTGTTTAGTGAGCACAACACAACTCACTGAACAAAGTTAGCCGAGAAATAGCACCTAAATTGTGGAAAAAGTGAAAAAAAAATTTTTATACAACATATGTCGAGCCATGTTGAAGTTAAGTTATTGTCATTAAATTTTTTACTAAATAAAACAAGTAAAAACGTTTTATTCGACCGGGTGGAATCTTAAATACCCCCCAAATATTTAGCAAGTACAATTAAAATGTTTAACTGAGTGGGACAGAGTTCCTTTATATAATATCGTACGTCAACGCCCACTGAAGTGGGCGGGGTCCAAAAATAGACTACATCATGTTTTCCACAGACAAACGTATGGGCACTGCTAGACCGTCTTAGACTTCATCACTGATCAAGAATATATATACTTGATGGGGTCTAATTCTTTTTGGAGGGCATTAAATCTGTATATTTTGGGGTCTCTCTGGCAAGGGCCGTCGGGGAGACATTTCACCTTTGCCACAAGATTCTAAAAATAAGTATTTGGCATAATTAAATATAAAATTTGTTATGGGAGTGAAGATAAATATGCCGACTTGAACATGTTTTGACGTAAGCAGTTACGAAACAACGTATTAAGCTGTGAAGTTTAATATGTTATGACGTAACGAAATGGCAAACAGTGAAGTTTTCTTTTTTTATGAAAATCCATATTTAATAAATTTTTTGGGCATTTTGTGAAAATATTTACAGGCCATGAAAGTTCAATTTACAGGCCATGATAGTGTGTATGATCTTGGAGGGATTTCGCCCCCAGTGGCCAAATAAGAAGTTGACATGCATTGCCAGTATATACAAAATGATGTGTGGAATAGAAGACACTCCCATAATTATTTTGTATATAAATATGGATTTTCATACAAAAAAAATAAAATTTCACTGATTGCCGTTTCGTTACGTCATAACATATTTAACTTCACTTCGTAACTCCTTACGTCAAAACATATTTAACTCGGCATATTTATCTTCACACACACAAATTTATTTTTAACTGCAAAAGGGGAGGAGGGGCTAGGGCAGAGCAGTACCAGGCTGCTTCTCAGCTTCGTCATTTAAGCTTAAAAATGTTATTTTCATGGAATCAAGGCTTAAGTAAAACAATTTGTTAAACTTCTACACTATTTTTGCATATAATAACGGTCACTAAAGGGAAGCGGGGTTCAAAAATTATTTTTTTTTTTCATTTTATGGCTCGAAGTTTAATGCGTTGGATCTGCTTTGACTTACAAATATATCACTTGATTAACAAAATTATAAAAAAATCCTTAAAAATTTTTTTGTTTTTTATAGGTTGGTTTAGTTCTTCTTAGGGGAACTTTTTTCCCTCTGGCCCGATTCAGCTCATCTACGAACTTGACCTGAGCTTTCCTTTAAGACATATTTATACCAAATTTCAAGAGTTTGGCTCTTTTCATTTAGACTGTATCGTGATTTCCACAGACGGACGGACGAACGGACGTGCTCAGATCATCTTAGATTTCATCACTGATCAAGAATATATATATTTTATGGGGTATCAAATAGATATTTCGCAGCGTTACAAAAGGAGTGACAAAATTAATATACCCTCCAACTCTTTTTTGGAGGGTATAAAATTAGAGTTTTTATTTACTAAATATTTGGATTCGACCCGGTCGAATATAACGTTTCTACTTGTTTTTAATAAAAAAATATTTATTATTGTGTATATGAGCTTTGAATTACCTATAAAAATTATAAAGAAATGAGAAGTCAATAGAAACTCACATTTTGATATGAATTCGTTTTTATTGCTGCTGCTTTTAAACGACATAATTTTATGAGTTTGTATGTATTAAGAGAAAAAAAAAGAACATGAACAAATTCTTTTTCAAATGTGCAATAAATTGCTCCACTAGTTGAAGTAAAAAACTTTTATCCCTTCAAATGAGACAGACCAGTCATTAAAGGGGGGTCGCCTTATTATCATTTCTCCGATTTGGAAGGCATAACTTTAAACTAACTTTGTGTCAGCCATTATCCAGAGTAGTGCCACATCTATAATGTGTAGAGTTTGTATACTTAAACTGATGTTCATACGAGTATATCTAAATTAATGTTTCAATGTTTCTGTAGAAAGAGGATTTTAAGAGTAAAACTAAATTAAAAAAAAAAAAAAATTATGTTATTGTATACGAGAACTTGGTAAAGCTGTACACATTTCACTGTTCCTTTGAATACTTTTTTCCCCAGCTGTATGAAAGCAAACACTTATTAAAAGGACACAAAAAAGTGACGCATTTTAATGCTCTATATTCTTCTTCTTATTATTGCTGAGCAAGCACACACACGTACAGACACATATTTATTCTACCGGAAATCAACAGCATAAAAATGTAATGAATACAAAACAAAAATAGGAAAAAAGTCGTTTAAGACTCTTAGTCATAGTTATCGTGATTTTCTTTGTTTTTTCTTTCGTTCTAGTTGTATGCATAAATAACTAAAATGGAACAGTTTTGTTTTAAATTTACATAAAGGATAATTATAAGCGAGTATCATACGATAATGTTATTCTTTGATGAATTAAATCCGCAACAGCTTAACCTATTTTATTTTATTATAATCGAGTTAAAGAGATGTTTAAATTTAATGTTTTTTTTAAACTGAGAAGAAATATTAATTCTCAGTTAAGCCAGATTTTATTAAAGAAATTGTTTGCACACATATATTCTGCACAATGAGTCTGAGGAATTTTTTAATAAAAATAACACTTCGATTAAAAAAAAATTTGGAACTAACATAAACAAACGCCGCTATACGGGTGCTCTAATTTAGCCTCTATTTTCACCCCCCCCCTCACTCACAGAATGGACCTAACTTTTGCTAACCTGAATTTGCACTTCTTCCATTTTATGGCGCACATAATCGTCCTTCAGAGCGGCTAATTCGAAGAACAGTGGATCTGTTACTGATCATATGCATCCAGTGAGACGCCGAACAGTGCGCATTCATAAAACTGTAGCCGCTGTACAGGAAAGCATTAAAGATGATCCTAATCAATTTTTTCGTCGCATTTCTCAGCAACGGAAGATTTTTTTAGTTTGTTGAAAATTGGTGTTCCAGATTGCGCCTTCTACGCTCCACATGGCAGAAATCATATTTAAACATTAATTTCAGAAAATTTTCTTTTCAATAAAGTCCATTTGATTAATATTAAAAATATATTTCCTTGTTTTATTATGATTAAAACTTGTGACACTCTATAAAAAACACCCTATAGTTTGTTTTAGCGAGTCAAAACAGTTGCAAGTATTTTACATATTTGCGATTTTCTGCATAGCAAAAAAAAAAAAAAAGGATTAAAGAATTGGCGATTGGAATTTGTTTTCGATATGCCCAGGATGCCAATATATTGTTTCTTGAAATTATCGGGAGTTGCAAAAATCGAGATTGCGCTGTATAACGAAATACATTAAATACAATTTTTAATTATAAAGCTAAGAATTATTATTCGGACTCAAGTTCAAATCCATGACTACTTTTCGACTTCAGGCTGAATAATAATTCTTAGCCTAAAAATTATATTAAAACTAAAGTTCGAATAATAATAAATAAAACATTCAGGCTTAAAGAATTCCAAAGTCGTTGTCTGCTTGTGTGTCTGTAAGCGGAAACGGTGTTCCGAAGTCCCCAAAAATCCAGAGACTTCGAGTTCGGATTGATGTATTTTAAATAGTCCTGAATAGAATGCTATTGAAATCAGCAAGAACCAAAGGGAGGTTCCAGAGCTGCAAAATGAAGGTAACTGGTTAAAACAATTTTTTTAACCTATATTGTACACCAGGAAGCATTAAATTAGTGCCATAAATTCCAGGGTTGGACAATTGAATTTTTTTTTCCAACAACCAACCAACTAAAAAAATTTATTTATTTTTTTTTTTAAATTAATGTATGAATTTCTATTTTAATAGTTAATAATTTAATTAATAATTTTTTTTACATATTAAACACATTTAATGGCTTTGGAAGGAATTCATTAGCATTAGAAATCAGAAAAGCCAAATATACAGCTTTAGAACAGAAAAACTTTTTTTTTTGGAAAATGTATTAATTAAGTTTGATAGGCTAATTGCTCGAAAATTTATTTGAAATTCCTAAAAACATGATAAACATCCCAAGGCATAAGAAAAAAAGCTAACATCAGTTTTAATTATCCAATTTACACAGGAGAGCAGAACAGCTGTTTTCGAAGGCCGCTACACTTTCACTATCAATACTCATGTGTATGTTTGCTTATAACCACTAATTAAGTGACTAACTTGAGGGTCTAGCAATGCCCATAGGTTCGTCCGTGGAAAACATGATATTGTCTATTTTTGAACCCCGCCCCCTTTAGTGGGCGTTGACGTACGATATTATATGCAAAAATAGTGGAAATATTAAACAATTTGTATTCCTTAAGACTATAAAAAAGCTGAGATGTTCTCTAATCTTGCAGAGGTGAAACGTCTCTCCCACGACCCTTCCCTGAATGACTCTCTCAAAATAGAGATTAAAAATTTGGTACAGAGATGCCTGTAAGGAACTATGTCCCACCAAGTTAAAAATTTTAAATTTACTTACTAAATGTTTGGAGGGTATTTAAGATTCGACCCGGTCGAATATAACGTTTTAACTTGTTTAATTTAAATGTATATAAACGAAATGAAATACAAAAAATTTCTTTGTTACAAATAATTTGTGTGGTGACAACCAGGCTTACTGCTACCTCCCAAGACGAAAGGTCTTCATTATAATAAATAATATAAACAAAAATCATAAATTCTCAAAATGTTTGCAATTTATAAAAAGTATATTGCAATTAATATACAAAAAGTTACCCAAGTAAACCTGTCACGTACATACACAGAGAAGTTTTCAATTCATAACGTGTATTATAAGCACAAGTGTGAGGTACCACCTTCGCCTGCATTCCCCCACTAAAATGTTTAGCCAATATTTTGTAATAAATTCAATAATAATCTTGATGGTAAATTACATGCCAACAAAGAATCAATAAGAGAAAAAAGGTTTTACGTTGCAAATTGTTAACACCACGAGCACTTAGCACTATTGAGCTTTTTTCCAATTGCATTTCCAAGTGTATGTTTCCAGCAGCCTTAAAAGCAAAATCAAATTTTGCACTTGGGTCTTTTGCAATAGAAGAAAAAGACTTGAAAATTTGATATTAAAAATTAACAAACGAATGTACTTATGCAAATAACGACGCCTGTACTTGTACGATTGCTAATAACAAGAGAGCCCATAATCCTTTATTCCTTGGGAATATTTCTGCATTTTTTAAGGACTACATGCTTTATACTTGAGTAATACAAAATACTACAGCCATTAGCATTTCAAGTTTATTTGTACTTGATTTGGATTTTTTTTTATATAGATTCTTTGTAAAGTCTTTAATGGCAGTTGTTGATATTTTACATGTGATTGTGTATAAAAATATTATAATTATGAAGGCATGGCTTTTACAATTGCAGCCTCGTGCGGACTTATTAAAAAACTTGTTTAAAACTTCGTCTGAAATAAAGAGTGTTTTTATAAGAGCTTGCTGATATGAAATTTAAATAAAACACATGCCAAATTATGAAATGGTAGATAATTTCTTGTCATTTAACATTTAAATTTACTTTCGGGCATATGGCCACCACGACTATTTTGCACAAAGGTCATTCTGGAGGTCCAATTTTCGACCACCTTTTCAAGCATTTGAGGTCGTATTTCAACAATGACACGTTGAATACTGGTTTCCAAAGCGTCAATTGTTGCTGGTTTATCTACGTAAATCAATGATTTCAGGTATCCCCACAAAAAATAATCGAGTGGCGTCAAATCACACGAACGCGGAGTCCAATTCACCGATTCCATTTCTCGAAATAATGTTGTCGTTGAAATGCTCTTTCAATAAGTCCATTGTTTCGCCCGCAGTATGACAAGTGGCACCATCCTGTTGAAACCACATTTCGTTTATTCACGGTAACGCGTGGTCCTTCCTCATTTTTAAAGAAATAAGGACCGATGATTCCACCAGCCCATAGACCGCACCGAACAGTGCATTTATCGGGATGCATTGGTAATTCTTGAACGGCGTGTGGATTATCTTTGCTCCAAATACGGCAATTTGGCTTGCTGACTTATCCATTCAACCAAAAATGCGCCTCATCACTGAAGAGTATTTTGCGGTGAAAAAGTGGATAAACATTTTTAATTGAACACTGCTTTTGAAAATAAATTTCCACGATTTGGAAGCGTTGTTCTGGAGTTAAACTGTTCATGATGATTTGCCAAACAATACTGAGTAGAGACGTCACTTTAAACTGTCAAAACAGCTGTCAGACAACAGAGTGATTCGTATAAAAAAAAACTTCATAAAAAAACACCCTTTAGATGTATGTATTAAACCAACATGTCAACAACTTAGAGTTAAAACTATTTATGACTTCTTCATATATCAAATCGCATAGGACTACAGCGATCTAAATATTTTCTTATTATGAAATAGGATATTGTTCCTATACACAATTAAGGCCGAGACATATAGAATCCATCATAGGTTATACAATTATTTCAATTTTCATTTAAATATATTTAGTAGTTTAGCAGCTCCATCCCTGATACCAGTTTTTTGTAATTCAAACCACTGTGCGATGGTTATACAATTTATTTAATGAAATGTTGATGAGGCCGAAGTTAATTAGCGCTACAGTCGTTTCCATGTGCATACGAGTATATAAATTTCGATATGCATCATGCAAAAGTTAAAAAAAGCTGAACACAACCGCAGAAGATAATTTTTGTATTGTTTTCTGGTCCCGGCCAAACAAACTTGAATGGATGCAAAAAAAACAAACCATCACATGTCGTTTTAATATACCACACACTTCACTAGACTCCTTCCAATTTTTTATTTATTTATTTTTTCTTAAACACGCACAAGCATGCACAGCCGCCCTCATTCACGTATTATAAACGTTTAATCAGATGAAAGGCTTCTTAAAGCAGACAACAAGTACACTTTGTTATTTATAAACTTGCTCGCATGGATGGCTAGCAAAAAAAGCAAAAACAAAAATATATTAAAAAAAAGAAAAAAAAACTCAATATGATATGAAAATATAGGAAAGCAGCAGGAGTGTCTAGTGGTTCGTTCACATACAAACACATAAATATTTAAATATATCTTAACATGATTTTTACTCTTCGTAAGTGGTTTCTTTTGTTTTTAAATACAGGATATATTTTACAACTTCAATTATAAATGTAAGAGGGTTTAGCTGGTGGTGCTATTTTCAAGGCACCCCTGCAATTTATTTATAGGGGAAATAAGAAATTTTATAAAAACTTCAAGAACGTTTTAAATAATTAAACTACAGGGAGCGGCAAAGTTTGTTTTTCATATAATATGTATTTAAATTGCAAACGGAAAGTTTTGCAAAATTTATTAAATAAAATATAAACAAATTAAATTCAGGAAACACAAGACTTGTGAAACCTCGCATGCATCTGTCATCACAGTGCGTTTTGACAGCTCAAGTAAAAGTAAGTTATTTATTTGGAAACAGTTTTTTATTTTATTTTTTTATTGTACTTATTAAGCGCGTGGTTTTTTTCATAATATTATTAAAAATTAATTTATTACAATTTGTATATGTAACAGTTTGTCAACATCGTCAGGGTGTTTTTTTTACAAATTTTCTGAATTTTATTAACCCATATCGTCCCAGAGATATTTTGTCGAATAAGTTTATAAAACTTCGTAGTTAAATGGTAAATTGATGCCAGAAAATACGAATCAGTGTCCGAATTTTTTTTAAAATTGTCATTAAAAATTTTTTTTACCAATTTTCATTAAAAATGTTTTTTTTACCAATTTTCATTAAAAATTTTCATAAAAATGTTTGGAAATATTTTCCAAAAAAATTGTCATTAAAAATTTTTTTAAAAATTTCTTTAAAATTTTTTTTTAAATTTTCATTAAAAATTTTTTTAAAAATTTTCATTAAAATTTTTTTTTAAATTTTCATTAAAATTTTGTTTAAAAATTTTCATTAAAAATTTTTCTAAAAATTTTCATTAAAAGGGATATGTTCTTAGTCTTTCCTACACAGAGAAAAAATTTTAAATGCTTGAAATTTACTGTTCGAAAAATCGAACACTGGGACGAAATGGGTTAAAGAAAACTTTTAATAATTATAAAAATAAAAACGAAGTTTAATAAAAGTTAAGAGAATTATTTTTTCTTTTTAATCAGCAAATATTTTAATGGTGGTCTATACAGTTGGGTTCGCATAAACGCAATGCTGTTTAATTTAAAAAATCGCTTAATTAAAGTTAAATATATTTTTTCTGTGCTAATACGTAATAAGCGCTTAACTTTGCTTTAGAAAATTTTTCTTAACCACTATTTTTTTTTCTTAAATGTTATTGCATTCAATTGAAGTTTGTCAGCAATCGGAGTCATACGTAAACGAGGAAAAATGATTTTTTTTTAAATAGACTAAAGCGCTTATTACGATTTATCACAAAGTTAATCGCTGACTTTTTCCTAAAACCTTTGAAAATTGTTTAAAATTCTCAATCACTTAAGTAGAAATAGTTCCCCTCATTCTGTAACTTATTGTCAACGTCACGTCAAGACAATATCAAAAATAGGACCCCTACTACTACTGCCTGTGAATAAGAATTATTTACTTCTGGCATCCTGTGTATGTGATCACCGCCCAAGGACTTCATTATAGGAAGAGAATGTGAGAAATTGTCTATTACTACAGAAAAGGAGAACAGAAGTTTCCTATTTTTGATATCGTCTTGCAGTGACATTGCCAAATAGTTACAGAATAAGGGAATATATTTTCAGTTACAGTAAAAAAAAAGTACTAGCTTAAGGTTTCCTGATAATTTGCAAGAGCCCCGGTGAATTTTGTTTTTTAGTTTGACCGAGAGGTATCAATGTAAATGGAAGTGAAAAGCAAATAAATTTAAATGAAAGTGATGTATGAATTTCTATTTTAATAGTGAACCTTTATTTGTGTAAATTGTATTACAGGATGTTAATTTTCTTAACATTCTATAGGTTCAAATCTGCGAAACTGCAAATTATTTATTATTTATTTTTATTTTAATAAATGAACGTGATTACATTCTATTTATTATTTTTGAGAGTCACAATCCATAATCATGACTCAGTGTGGAGTCGAACTTGGAACTTTGCCATTCAAAGTGGCTGAGATTATGAATGTCAAACAGCATCCGAAATGGTGAAAGAAATAGCGTACGTTTTCCCAAAGGAAGGATAATACAAAATAATATCTTCTTTCTATCTGTCCTCAAGAATCTATTGAAAGAAAACTTGTAACTAACTGACGATGTCCTGTAAAATATTGTTAATTTGACACGTAAATGAAGACCTTGAATTGTTTGGCTAGAGATAAGAAAACTTCCAATAAAATTGTATAATTTAAAATTTTAAATATCTGCTTATAAACGGTGATGCCTGTTACACCGAGAACAACGGTGTTGGCCTCAGCATAATAAGAACGACGGTTAGTCGTCATTGTCTAGTGACGTGACAAGGAATAAATTTATGCATCTCTTGCTTATTTTATTGACATTTTCATGGTTAAAGGTATTTAAGTCTTTCTACTCGTTGCACGTCATTCTTGTTTTGTGTTTGTGTTCATTCTGTTGTTGATTGCCATCATGATAATCATTGTGTTGTTTCCTTTCCTCATCATCCTTATATTGTTTGCCGATTTTTGCTTTCATTGTTAAGTTCATGCCACACTTTGTTGTGTGATTAGCATTTGTAATGAGTAACTGATGTCAAATTGTAATATTCATAAAAGAGAAGAAAAGCTTTTGTTGTTAAGGCCTTCTGCCACTGTTCCTCAATGGCTGTGCCGCATTCAACATTTTGTAGAAGAATGTAAAACAAGTGGAAGTTTGATGGCAGCATAATACGGTAATAGATGAAATTGTCTAACTGCCGTTCCATAAATATTTGCTTATCTAACTGTGAGCCTTCGTCCTGCTCTTCCCCATGATGGTGGATTATAGTGTGTTTATACTTTTGTGGTTCCGCAGGATATACTATTTGCGGCCTCTATATAACCTATATTATAAAAATACCAACCAAATGCCTAGTCAGAATGTACGTGGTACAACAGATTACAAATTTTGTATATTTAAGAGTTGTTTATTTAGATTTAAAAGAATAGATACTCTTTCTTTCAAATAGTTGCAAAGCTGTTAAATGAAAATAGTACAGTGAGCTAAAAAATTATACTACTACCGTAAGATAGAAAGTAGATTCAATCTATTTTTAAGAACGATGTACAGCAAGTTGCTCCGTCTTATTGGATGCGAAAGTTTGTTTTATAATTTCTGGAAACAAAACTAGTCCGCATGACGTTCTATTCAGTGCAACGGCAGCTTTAGAGTCTTCTTCAATACTTAGCCCTACAATAATGATATTCTTCTTCGGCACTCAAATATCTTTGGCTTTTGGATTATTTTAAATCGAGAAGAGGACAATTAGTGCGAACACGATCAATAACTGCACGGTTTGCTTGATCACTATGCCGATTATGTTGATCGTAAAATGGACGAAGTGTTTTGACAGTTTAAAGTGACGTCTCTACTCAGTATTATTTGGCAAATCATCATGAACAGTTTAACTCCAGAACAACGCTTCCAAATCGTGGAAATTTATTTTCAAAAACAGTGTTCAATTAAAAATGTTTATCCACTTTTTCACCGCAAAATTCTCTTCAGTGATGAGGCGCATTTTTGGTTGAATAGATACGTGAACAAGCAAAATTGCCGTATTTGGAGCAAAGATAATCCACACGCCGTTCAAGAATTACCAATGCATCCCGATAAATGTACTGTTTGGTGCGGTCTATGGGCTGGTGGAATCATCGGTCCTTATTGCTTTAAAAATGAGGAAGGACGACGCGTTACCGTGAATGGAAATCGATACAGAATCATGATCAATGACTTTTTGGTGCCAAAACTTCAAGATGTGGATGTAAACGAAATGTGGTTTCAACAGGATGGCGCCACTTGCCATACTGCGGGCGAAACAATGGACTTATTGAAAGAACATTTCAACGACATTATTTCGAGAAATGGACCGGTGAATTGGCCTCCGCGTTCTTGTGATTTGACGCCACTCGATTATTTTTGGTGGGGATACCTGAAATCAACGATTGACGCTTTGGAAACCAGTATTCAACGTGTCATTGCTGAAATACGCCCTCAAATGCTTGAAAAGGTGGTCGAAAATTGGACCTCCAGAATGACCTTTGTGCAAAATAGTCGTGGTGGCCATATGCCCGAAATTATATTTAGATGTTAAATGACAAGAAATTATCTACCAAAATAAAAATTTCATAATTTGGCATGTGTTTTATTTAAATTTCATATCAGCAAGCTCTTATAAAAACACCCTTTATGATTTTCGCGAACAGTTTTATTTATTTATTTTAACATATTTTGTTTAATTTTTTTTTTTTGTAAATAAATTTTCAACAATTTTGTAGCGCTCTTCTTATGACTTGCCAAACCTTATCCCTATATCCTATCGAACTGTTTTCGGTATAAAATATTCAATTAAGAGCGATAGGTCAGTGTTTCGTTAAGGGAAAGTCAACATTAATTTGATTATCCAACTTACACAGCAGAGCGGAATAGCTGTTTTCGAAAACCGCTACACCTTCATCGTCAGTACTCATGTATATTTTTGCCACTGACAGGGAGACTTTTTGAATGTGATTACAGTCTTCTATACCCTTCATCAACAATGGTGGAAAATTTTGTTATTACTTGTGTAGTTTCCACAATATGAATATGAGATCCCATAAATTATATATCCTAGGTCCTTATAAAGAGAGAAGTAAAATAAACGATGTGCGTCTGTTTGAATGTGTGTAAGCGAAAACGATTTTCCGCAGCCGCCTCCAGAGAATCTAGAGAATTTCGTCTTGAACTGATGTATAGGAAATGGTTGTAAATAGATTGCTATTGAATATTAAAAAAAATAAATTTTCTGTTACAGAGCTGGGAAATTTAAGCTTATTTAAAAGTAACTAAATAAAACAAATTTTTATTTTTCTCTTTAATAAAATCTATTGTATCCTGGGATTAAATTGGTATTAAAAATAAACTAAAAACAAAAAGACGATTCCAGGGATGGACAATCGAAACTTTTTTGGTACCTACTATTATCAACTAAAACAATTTATTTCTTTTTCTTTATAAGTGAAAACTATTTGATGGTTTTGAAAGGAAATTATTGGTATTAGAAATTAGACAAGCGACACAGAGTACCACCCCAGAGCTGGAAAACTTTAAGCTATTTGGGTTTTTTCAATGTTAAAGTAAATAAGTAAAACAAATATTTTTCTTTGGGGTAATCAAATATATGTTATGTATTAGAAAGAAATAAATTGGGATTGAATATAAGAAAGATCAGAAAGATAAGTTCAGAGCTGGAAAATGTAAACTTATCTTTGCTATATAAAAAGAACTATATAAAACAAATATTTCTTTTTTTTAATCATATCTATTTTATCCTTCAGGTGGAATTAAACTGGTATTAAAAATAAACTAAAATCAAAAAGACGATTCCAGGGTTGGAAAATTGAAACTTTTTTGTAATAACTAAATTAACCAACTAAAACAATTTTTTTCTTTTTCTTTATAAATGAAACATATTTTATTTTTTTGAAACAAAATTATTGCTCTTAGCAATCACACAAGCGAAAAAAGAAGCCCCAGAGATGGAAAATTGATTTTTTTTGGAATATCGAAGTAAATAAATAAAAGTAATATATTTTTTTGGGGTTAATCATACCTATTTTATATTTTAGAAAGAAATAAATTAGTATTGAAAATAGGAAAGAACAAAAACATGGTTCCAGGGTTGGAATAAATGAATGTATTGTATATGCCCCAGATGTACGTCGGTAAAGTTTGTACAACAGTTGGCACCACTGTGCACCGTTTGTACCAAGATTCAAAGGCACCATTGTGCAATATTGTGGTGCTATTGAATAATTTATCGACTTCGTAAGTATTAGTTAATTTTCGACACAATTGGGCAACCTATTAAAAGCTTTCGGCTGTTGTACATCTGCAACTCTACTTGCCATTGAATTTGCAATTTTAATACGTAAACAATTGTAATATTTGTCATCTTATTTTCGTATAGAAATAAAATCGTTTAATGTGCCTAAATAATTAATTCACAGCTGCAATAATTCAAACGAATATAAGAACCTACCAAAAATTCAAAGTAATAGACTTTAACTAAATTTAATCAGGTTTTTAGCCAAAGTAACTTTTGTCATAAAGATGCTTCTCCAACAATAGAACACTGCAGTAACAACAAATAATTACATTAGGAAGGAGCTGTACAATTTTATCCTTATTTTCAATCAAAACAGTTTGTCTTTTGGTCCGACACACACACACACACACATGTAGTTACGTAGCCTTGTATGTGTGTGTGTGTACAACAAAGGACAGGAGTTATTAAATTAATTAAAATTTAAATCAAAATTTCAACATAAACTTGCGACATTAGTTACGCTTACACACACACGCGTAATGGAACAATAACACTTAAACTCAAACCGAAATTGCCTGCCACAGCAGAGAAACATCTTTTGAACTGATTACGAATTGTTTAATGTAGCGCATTATTATTGTCCACATTTTGTAACAGTTCTATGGGTTGAAAGTAGAACTACGTAATTTTGTAAGTGGCGGCTGCACAAGAAACAATTGTTGTCAATGTTTAACTCATAATCGTTGCAATATACGAGTACGAGGCCTACTTTTTATCGAGTGAATCTGGGCAACTCTTCTGAAACTGCTTAGACATTAGATTGAGCAGGTTTTTCCTCATAGAAGAATATAAAATTTAACTATCTGGCCCACGATGCCACTCGCTATTGTTTTGTACAATTAATGCATTCAAAACAGGATAAAACAAGGGTGCTGTTGGCTGAAGTAGTAGAACACGAGACTATGAAGCGGAGGGTCGTGAGTTCGAGCCCTAGCTGAGTCATGAAATATTGTGTTGAATTCTTCTGATCAGTATTAGCGGTGCGTGGTTGTGTTAGTTGTTGCCATCCCGTTTCAATGATGAAGGCGTAGTCACTGGTCACTGAACATAATTGGCAGCGACTGGCACGATCATATACTAAAAAGCAGGGTAACAGCACCCACCTTCGTCGGTCCTGTAGCAAAAATTAGCCGGCGAAGTAAAAAAAGTTGAAATAGCTACAAAAAAATTATCTATCTTCCCATCTTTCTTCATCTGTCAATACTATCTCAATACTATCCCCTCCTTTCTAGTTCCGGCACAATGCAGTGCATATGTAGAGGTCATCCCCTGAGTGCTGGTCCAAGATAAAAAAAAAATTCTAACATTTTGTTTGTCATATGTATTTATTCGACAGAATGATATCGAGTGATATAGTGGCCCAGGCAGTAAATAAACATAATTATTTGGGACTTTACACTAAGGCCTGGTACTCTGTTTAATATTTCATATGAAATTCTGACAGAACCCATACAAAAAATATTCAATCGAAATATTTGTGGAAAAATGTTGCTAAACTAGTATTCTGTTTTAATTATGAAAAACATGTAAAATAATATGAATGTTATTTATTTCGTATCAAAATTTTTTGATACTGAAAATTTTCTCATAGAATATGAAAAAAATAATTTCAATTAAAAAAGAAAAAAACTGAAACTAAAATAACTGATGTTGCGCAACATTTTCCACAAATTCAAACAAAGTACTAGACTTCAAACAAAAATAAAATTTTGATTTGTATACCCCAAAAAAATTAAAAATTAAAACAAATAAGAAATTCAAAAAATATACATAAAAAATTGGAGAGTATATTCAGTTTATCATTCCACGTGTAACGCAGAGAAATATCCCTCCAAGACCCCAAAAGTATATATGTATATTCTTGATCAGTGCTGAAATCTAAGACGATCTGCTCATGTGCATATAAGTGTGGAAATTACGAGTCAGTTTAAACGAAAGAGGTCAGACCTTTAAAATTTGCTATAAATATATTTTGAGGAATGGTACAGCCCAATTTCGTAACTGCCTTGAATCGGGCCAGAGGGTAAAAAATTGCCCTAAGAAGAACTAAACCAACATCTAAAAAACAACACAATTAATTTTATTTGTAATTTTTTTTTATATCAAAGAAGGTCCAAGGAGCCCGAAATTCATTATAATCCATTTTTGGCCACCGCCCCCTTTAGTGGGCGTTGAAGTAACATATTACATGAAAAATAGTGTAAATATTGTATTCCTTAAGGCAACATTCCTTCCACATTTAATTTTTCGGCTGTTATGACTAACCTGAGCTATTCTCTGACGTTCCTCTGTCCTTCTCTTTCCCTCTTTTACCTCCTAAATGACTATCAAAACAAAATTTTTTACATTTAATAACGTCAAAAAATTATTTTTTTAGTTTTTACTACAAACCAGAGATATCTCCTCCACACCTCTTCCCGGAGCGACCTTGTCAAAATACAGTTTTAAAATTGGGCACACAAATATCTTAAAGGAACTCTGACCCAGAAGGTTAAATATTTTTAATTTGTCTCCATACATTTTTATGTGCTATAAAATAATAAAAAAGGTCAATGCAACTCTTCAAATTATTTTTTGCAGGGTTGCATTATTCTTTACAAGGACCATGTAAGGGCTGGCGCTTCATAGTCTATTTTAAAGTTGTTCAACCGCGTAGAAGAGAGAGAGAGATCCAAGATGGCAGTAGGCAGTAGCCATTGATGACAGTAGGTTAGCCAAACCCATTGACTTAATAGAACATCGACACAACGTGGGGTGCGATTCACTATTTTACAAATAGTACAACGGAACATGTTCTGGTGCCATAAGGACGAGTTTCAATAATTTGTTTGTTTTTGCGAACTACTCGATCTTTACTCAGGGCACATCCTTTTGTTCTTGAGTTGCCAGTGAACGGCAGCACGTTCGTATGTGGAACGAACGGTTCGCATGTGTAACAAACTTGCCGCACAAGTCTTTCCTGCCACTTTAAACTTGGGCAAGCTCAGAACGAACAGTCCACAAACACTACTCCCTCTAACCTTCTTCCCATATCCAGCTTTCCCAAATCTGGCACAATGCATCGCATATGTAGAGATCATTCCCTGAATGCTGGTCCACGATAAGAAATATTTTTGGACTGCCAATACATTTCACTGATGATGGTTTCATATGCTATTGTTTTGTACTTAAAACATAATTGATGCTGTAGTCAGCTGTTTTTGACAATATGGAAATATGTTTACACAAAATGTCAATTGGTTTTCTTATTTCCTTTTTTTTTATTGTTCTAATATAATAATGACCTGAGAGTTGTGTCATGCTGTATGCAAATAATGATATAATGAAAATAATGTGAAAACAATCCAATAACAAATTATTTTGTTGTCCAGAACACTGTGTGACAATGACCCTCGTATATCCTTCACTGTTTGGTTTAATTTCTGTTGTATAGTCGGCTGGTTTTCTTTGTAGTCTTCATTGCAATAGGTGTGTTTGTCGGTTGGTGGTATAATTGTAAAGTTTGCTGTTGGCAGCACAGGCTTTATGGTCTGATACCACTGTCAGATGAATATACAAAACTAAATGTGGATAATTAAATAACATCAAGGAAGAACTTTTAATAAAATTACTTTATACAATTTGAACGTGTTGAATTTTAATAACTTAATTGAAAACCATTGATGGCATAAGATATTCTCTGGGACTCAACAATATTTTATGTTGGCTATCACTTGTTGGCTTAAAGACCGCTCACTGAATTCATTTTATTACACTTTCAGTGAAGCAGAATTAAGATGTTTCTAAAATTAGTCTTTCTCTTTCAATTGGAGGAAGAAATATATATTTAAGGGTGGCTTGTAAGAAGAAAAATTTGTTTCGAAGAGGCTGAAAGATGATAGTCGAAACAAATGTACACATTTTTATTTGGAAAAAAATTTTTTAAATTAACTATTGAAGATTTTATTTTAAGGAGTCATACATTAATAGTCCTAAGTGAAAACTTGTTGTAAGAAAGGTTTTATGAACATAGGAGATTACATTTTCCAAAGGTTTTTTTTTTCTTACCTTATGACTTAATTTTTTTTTATAAAACTCGGTTTATTGTAAGAATAAAGTAAATCACATATAAAGGCTCTATTTACTGTAGCTGGTAAGATAAGAGAAAATTTATCGGGCCTGTTCTGTAAAACACGTCGGGTTGAAATCGCGTGAACTTACAAATAAATCATGGTCCTGAGAACGTTCTTAAAATTAGATACGGCAGTTTTCATCTGGATATGATATTTGAAGCTATATAAAAAACATCATAACAGCAATATAGAAAAATGTCTGGAAAAATATTTCTATCAGTGGAGATAATTTTCTAAAATCACGAGATTTCAAACCGACGTGATTTACACAACAGGCCCGATACCTATTTTTTGTATGACGAGCGATACTCCTTATATAGACTGAAACAGCCGAATTTAATATACAGAGGACTAATTAGCGATTTCTTGCAAAATCACTTAGGGAATAATTTTATTTTCAGAAGTTGTCGTGTATAGTAGCCCTCGTGCAGTTTTCATGCCCCTGAATTATATTTGATTTTCTTATTATAAATTATTGCATAATGCCGACAATTGGGCACAACTTGAATCATCAAAAACCAAAAAATCATTTTTAAAAAATAAATGCCTGAAAATGTCTAAGAAATTATTATAAAAAAATTTTATTTTAACCCAAAATCTATGTTCCTAGTTCCAGCGCAATGCACTGCATATGTAGGGGTTATCCCCTGAGTGCTGGTCCTACTCCTAAAAAAATATATATTTATGTCTTTTATTAATATTTTAAGTTCCCATGCAGCAGAAAAAGCACATAAAATTTATTTAAAAATTACCTATTCCAAAAAAAGTTTATTTTAAACTTTCTGCCCAAAAATTTATTTTATTCTATTTATTACTTTAAAAATACCTCGATTTTTTATAAAATTATTAAACAATTGTATCTATTAAAATTCAAGTTTTCCTTAACATTTTGTTAATATCGTTGGGAATAAGTATAAGATTTTAAAGGATTTAATTTACGAATCAAAATTTATAAAAATTTCTTTGAAATAACAACAAATATTGGAAATATTTTTACATGGTGTTCAGACATACACCCTAATTGAGATTATCACAATTAATGCCATTATTGAGCTCAATTAACTATATAAAATTGTAATTAAGTGATTGTCAATTAACACTTAATTGTTATAAAATCGAGTAAAAATGCAGCACTGCTAAAAGATTTGTTTAGTAAGCAAAATACAACTCACTGAACAAAGTTAGCCGCGACTTAGCACCTAAAATGTGAAAAATGTAAAAAAAACATCATAAACAAAATAAGGCGAACCATATTTTTTAATTAATTAATTAAATTTATCATTAATTATATCAAAAAAAAATTAAATACAAAAAGAGATCCCAAAATTGAACTTAAGGTTACTTAATGAGTAACAAAATTTATATATTATTTAAATCGGACCAGCACTCAGGGGATGATCCCTACATATGCAGCGCATTGCGCCGGCACTAGAAAGGACGAGATAGTATTGAGGGGACAAACGAAGAAAGATGAGAAGATAGAGAAGTTTTTTGTAGCTATTTGAGCTTTTTACTTCGCCGGCTAATTTTTGCTACAGGGCCGACGAAGGAGGGAGATGTTGTTTTGCTCTTTAGTACACGATTGTGTCAGTCACAGCCAATTATGTTCAGTGACCAGTGCTATGCGTTCATCACTGAAACAGGCTGACATCAACTAAGACAACCATGCACTAATGGTGAGCAGAAGAATTCGACACAATATTCATGACTGAACGTGGGGTTGAACTCAGGACCATCCGCTTCATAGTGTCGTGTTCTACTACTTCAGGCTACTACTCTAAGTTGAAAATGACTGGCCATACACCATTAATTGTGGCAAATACATTTTAATATAAATACCAAAATATTTCTTCAACAAAAATTACACAAAACAAATAAAATATTTCACTTTTGGTTGTCATACTTTAATTGAACTGACTAAATTCTGTATATGTGAACAGCAAGATAATTATGTCAATAAAAAGAAAATTGACTCAATTAACTTAATTAACAGCGTATTAGGCAATTCTTTAAAACTAAAAGAAGTCATTAAATTGCTGTGCCTTTCGTTCAGCCGCGTCTATATTAAAAGATTTTCAAACGAATGGATAAATTTTAATTTTATACATCAAGAAAATTTTAATTTTATCCATCAAGTGGTAAAATGTAATTTGTTGCTGGATAGATGTCACCCATTGAACAGCAGATTTATGCAGACGAGTAGCTTGATTTACAATTTACAATGCAGATGAATGATATTAAATGAAAAGGTTGCAAAGCACATGTAAGACATCTTATGTCTGCTGTTGTATGTGTTGCAGAGACGATTTATATGCAAATAAACACTTAAATATCCATTTGCTTTGATAATTGCAAAATCCTTGAAGCGTTTACATGTACGTTCTCGTACTTATGCATGAATATATTTTTAAATTTAAATTTAACCAATTTGTACACAATTTCCCCCCTCACTTTTTTCACATACCAAAATATAAAGAGTTAAAACCAAATTGAGGTTTTTCTTTGTATGCCACCCTTGAGATAAAGTGAGATTTGAAGCTCAACATGTACAATTTGCAGGATATAACCCAAAGGGTTATGCATAATGATGTGTGTGAATATTTTATTTGGCGACAGGTCTGTATTGAGAGAGTATGGAAGGAATTCAAATATTGGAAAAACCCAATGTGACCTACTAAACATATACTTATCTATTTTTAATATTGTCGTAAGTCTTACTAAAATTGAATACTCGCAACAGAGAGTTATAACATCTTTCACGATCGATTTTTTATTCAACGTTCTTAATCAAGTTATTTGTGGGTGTTTTTAAACCCCATTTGTCTTCGTCCGTGAATGAAAACTTAAGTTTTCCCCTCGTGTAACGACAATCTTATAAAAAATAAGATCATTCTTTGAAAGTCAACTTCATTTGACTTGCCAGGGTAGGACATTTGTGGATTTAAAATTAAACTAATGAATTCATATTGGGATTTTTTTTTTGCTAAATGAGACCTTAAAATTATGATACAAGACAGAAATATTGATCGAAATATATTTTTTTATTATATTGTGGTGGATAATTTCATGGAATGGAACAAAATATTCTGGAAATGGGACATGCAGAAATTAATTAAACGGTAACACAGCGATTAAAACTATGTTACCATCGTTTTGATGCAGATTTCGTAATGTAATAAAATATTCATAAATTTTTATAACTGTTACCACATTCAACTAAGCCACCTAATAAGCGGTGACAAACAGAAAATAAACATAAGTACTGATGATGAAAGTGTAGCGGTTTTCGAAAACAGCGATTCTGCTCTGCCATGGAAACTAAATAATTAAAAACTGCTGTTCACTTTTCTTTGTATCTTGGAATAATTGTCAAGTCTTTCTAAATTCTGCCCATCTGTGGAAATAACGATGCAGTCCAAACGAAAAGAGGCAGACCCTTGAAGTTTTGATATGAATAAATTCTGAAGGTTAGCACAGGCCGTGTTCATAAATGGACTGAATCGGTCCAGAGGGAAAAGAGTTCCCCTAAAAAGAACTAAACCAACCTTTAAAATACAAAATAATTTTTAGCGTTTTTTTTTTTTGTAATTTTGTTAAGCAAATGATATATTTTTATGTCAAAGAAGGTGCGTAGCGATGAACTTGGCGCCAGAAAATCAGAAAAGTCCCTTTAGTGGGCGTTAAGTTAAGATATTATATGCAAAAAATAGTGTAAAAATTTGAAAATTGTATTCATTAACCCTACATTTTCTAAAAATTAAATTTTTATGCTTTTACAACGAAAGTAAGAAGTTCTCTAATCTTTCCCTGCCCTTCCCTTACACACACCCTTGTCCCCTAAATGTCCCTATAAAAAACATATTTTTTTCTATATTTAAATACCCCACAAAGTTTATTTTCAAGTTTTTACGACAAAGGCGACACAAAGGAAAATTATTAAAAAAATTCAAGGAACAATAAAAATGGGATTTTTATCTATTAAATATTTGGAGGGTATTTAAGATTCGACCCATATGAATATAACGTGCTTTTTGCAGGAAACAAATTTATAAAATACTTTTCTATATTTTTATAGACGGTGTTTTGAAAATCACAACTGGTACTGGAACTGGTACTAAAGATACCACAGTGGGACAAGTACGTATAGGTTAGGTGCAGAACCTGCCACTGAGTATCTCAATTGATACCGTGCAATGACAAATTACTGCTAACTCTCATATAAAGTTGCGGAACTCGAACCAGTTGCTAGACCCCCTAAGACCCAATCATGGGACTAGTTAATTTAATTCCAGCCTATGAACTTCAATAATAAGTGGTGACAAACACAGTACACATAAGCACTGATAATGGAAGTGTTGCGGCTTTCGAAAACAGCTGTTCTGCTCTGCTGTGTAAGTTGAATAACTGAAAAACTGATGTTGACTTGCCTTTGTGCCTTGTCATATTTATCATGTCTTTCTGAATATAGAACAAAAATTTCGAAAAATTAACCTATAAATCTTAATTAAATTTAATATTCAATAAAATATATATATTTTTTTTAATTTTACAATTCGGAGCCCTTACTCTAGCGTGATGATTTTGCCCAACCCTATTGAACAGAAATATCAGCATAGTTTGATATTCTCCAGTGAGTGCTGTTGGCTGAAGTAGTAGAACACGAGACTATGAAGCTGAGGGTCGTGAGTTCGAGCCCGCGCTGAGTCATGAAATATTGTGTTGAATTCTTCTGATCAGCATTAGTGCGTGGTTGTGTTAGTTGTTGCTAGCCTGTTTCAATGATGAAGGCATAGTCACTGGTCACTGAACAATTATTGGCAGCGACTGACACTGTCATGTACTAAAAAATAGCTGAGTAACAGCACCCTCCTTCGTCGGTCCTGTAGCAAACAATTTGCCGGCGAAGTAAAAAGGTTGAAATAGCAACAAAAAATTCTCTAACTTCTGATCTTTCTGCACCTGTCCCCTTAATACTATCCCCTCTTTTCTAGTTCCGGCACAATGCAGTGCATATGTAGGGGCCATCCCCTGAGTGCTGGTCCAAGATAAAAAAAAAACTATCCTAATGGTACTTATGCAGCTTAAAAAAAAAGCACCCTCTACCAAGAAATCTACCCTGATGCAAGTAACAGAATTGTTTTATTTTTTGTTTTTTTATATATGATTTGTCTACAGCCCTATAATCCAATTATAATTTGCTACACGCAGATTATGTTTGCTTGAAGAATAAAATAAATCTATTTTATAGCTTTTGCAAACACATTTATTAGCTGTGGATAGACTTATATTTATAACCCATAACAAATAGAACTTAAATCTCTTAAAACATGAATATACATACATCCACTTACAGCAGGTTACTGTGAACACAAAAAGAAAAAAAAATTAAAAACAACTTGTAGATAAATGCCAAAGTCGGTTAGCAAAAGGCAATAAAACACCTTTCAGCCATAATAGAGGAGTAGCAAATATATAAATAAATTTGTTTGCGGAAGGGGGGGAACGATAAAAATAATATCTATACTCGAATGTTAAAAATATTTTGTTGTGAAATATTTCACGCTTTTTCAAAATACTATAGACAAATAAAATAATTTATTCCACCCACTCAGGCAGACGGCTATTGGAAGTTGTATATTCCACGTTTTTCTTTTGTTCGTTTTTTATATATTAAACAAAGATGAAAAAATGTATTCAGAAGTCTTACAAAACATGTATTAAGTTTTAATTTTCAAAATCTAGAAATAAAGATATACAAAATTAATTGTAAAGTCAATCCATTTATCCCTATTCTGTAACTATTAGTCGACGTCAACATTAAGGCAACAACAACGGAAGTCCCTGTTGAAGGATTTATTCAGAAATTTTGTGAAATGGAATATATAAAATTATACAATTCCAAATTATTTGATTGCTGATTCGTTGTCCTTCTTAGATTTTTATACCCTCCAAAAAGGAATTGGAGGGTATATTCACTTTGTCATTCCGTTTGTAACGCAGCGAAATATCCACCTGAGACCCCATAAGGTATATATATTCTAGATCAGTGATGAAATCTAAGACGATCTGAGCGCGTCCGTCCATCCGCCCGTCTGTGGAAATCACGATTCAGCCCAGACGAAAATAGCTAGACTCTTGAAAGAAATATACCTTGAAGGATAGCACAGGTAAAGTTCGTAAATGGGCTGAATAGGGCAAAAGGGAAAAGTTTCCCTCGGAAGAACTAAATCAACCTCTAAAAAACATCATAATTTTTAAAGCTTTTTTTCTTAATTTTGTTAAGCAAATAATATATTTTTATATTAAAAATAATAAAAAACTTGGAGCCAAAAAATAATATAAAAATAATTTTATATTAAATTGAATTAAGATTCTATAGGCTAATTGTGCGAAATTTTAATTTTTAATCTCAGAAAGACATGATAAATATTCCAAGGCACAAAGGCAAGTCAACATCAGTTTTTGTTATTCAACTTACACAGCAGAGCAGAACAGCTGTTTTCGAAATACGCAACCCTTTCATCATCAGTGGTCATGTGTATTGTGTTGGTCACCACTTATTAAAAATAATTTTGGATACTGCCCCCTTTAGTGGGCGTTATTATATGCAAAAATAGTGTAAAAATTTAAAAAGTTGTTTTACTTAAACCTAAATTCCTTAAAAATAAAATTTTTAAGCTTTAATGACGAAGCTGAGACGTAATCTGGTACTCCCCTGTCCTACCCCTTTCTCTCCATTGCCTCCTAAATGACCCTTTAAAAAAAAATTATAATAATAATTAAATTAAAAATAAATTTATGTGTGTGAAGATAAATATGCCAAGTTAAATATGTTTTGACGTAAGCAGTTACGAAGTGAAGTTAAATATGCTTTGACGTAACGAAATGGCAAACAGTAAATTTTTTTTGTGTGAAAATCCATATTTATATACAAAATGATTATGGGAGTGTATTCTATCCAATACATAATTTTGTGTATACTGGCAATGCATGCCAACTTCTTATTTGGCCACTTTGGGCAAAATCCCTCCAAGATCACACACACTCTCATGGCCTGTAAATTGAACTTTTATGGCCTGTAAATATTTTCACAAAATGCTCAAAAAATTTCTTAAACATGGATTTTCATAAAAAAACAAACTTCACTGTTTGCCATTTCGTTACGTCATAACATATTTAACTTCACTGCTAAATACGTTGATTCGTAATTGCTTACGTCAAAACATGTTTAGTTCGGCATATTCATCTTCACTCACATAATAAATTTTACATTTAATTATCCCAAATATTTTTTTGTAGAGTCTTATGGCAAAGGTGAAATATTTTCCCCACGGCCCTTGCCAGAGAGATCCCGACAAAATACAGTTTTAATGCCCTCCAAAATGAATTGGACCCCATGAAGTATATATATTCTTGATCAGTGATGAAGTCTAAGACGGTCTAGCAATGCCCATACGTTCGTCTGTGGAAAACATGATGTAGTCTATTTTTGGACCCCTCCCCCTCAGTGGGCGTTGACGTACGATATTATATAAAGGAACTCTGTCCCACCCAGCTAAACATTTTAATTGCACTTACTAAATATTTGGAGGGTATATAAGACTCGACCTGATCGAATATAACGTTTTTAATTGTTTATCAACCTTTAGGTAAATTTTCTATAAAAGAAATTGAAATTTATTATTATGCGATATTTCAATATCCTGTGGATATTTTCTTGTTGTCGTCTTAGATTTTATCACTGATCCAGATTACATATACTTTATGGGATCTTAGAGAACTATTTCTCTGCGTTACAAACGGAATGACAAAATGAATATACCCTCCAATTCTGTTTTAAATGGCAAATGGTAAAGTAAATATGTACATAGACATTTACATACGCATGGGTTATATAACCGTAGCTCTAGCCACAGATTTATATTTCCTAACCTGTACGCAAGCTGCTTACATAGAGAAAACAATTGCCATATTATGCAACTTTTTTTTTTTTGCAAAAAAATTTTCTGTGATACTGTGCAATGAATGACCCCGGGTCATACACACTTGTTCTCCTAAAAACCAACATATTTATATGCACAGACAAGCTCTGATAATACGACTGGCAAAATGGAATATGAGAAAAAAGAAATTAAATGTATTTTTCTAAATATCTTTTCAGCATTTCATTCATAAAAGAACGTTTGTTTCTCGTACACGACTTTTTTCCTACTTTTATTTCTTTTTTCAAGACATTATTTTATTTCATCGGCCATTACTTTGTGCTTTTAAAGTCGGTTTGCGTGACTAGTTTACATTTTCTGTCTGCATTTTTATTTTGCAATGTTTTTGTTGTTGTTATATTTTCATTTCATATTTTCATTTAAACCTTTCATAAACCTTAATATGTTTTTGTTGCATTAAAATTTGTTTTGTGTTCATTCTTTTTATTTCCAAAATGGTCTTTTGTTAGTTTTTCTTCACATTATTTTTATTTTATTTTTTTCTTTTTAAGAAAGTTTTTGTTTAGCATTTTATATGGTTAATGGGAATGTGGAGGGAAAATAGTGCGTTCTAGTGAAAAATATATTAATAACAAATAATAGAAGATTCAAAGAATATCTTAGGTATAAATACAGTTATTTATTTTAT
The DNA here is from genome assembly GCA_951800035.1 of Linnaemya tessellans. Taxonomy (NCBI): domain Eukaryota; kingdom Metazoa; phylum Arthropoda; class Insecta; order Diptera; family Tachinidae; genus Linnaemya; species Linnaemya tessellans. The sequence continues at coordinate 25,867,100 of OX637536.1, forward strand.
TTTTTTGTGTTATTCTCAAAAGTTTCTAGAAAGTGTATGCAAGGGAATGAAAGAAAAATTCTGCTGATATAATCCCCCGTCATGAATTATTTTTCCGTGGAAATTTTTCCCTTTTCCCTAAATTTGCAATTGTGAACAAATTCCCTGTAAATGAGTTCATGCCAAGAATAAATTTCCCTTATTGTGAATGATTTGTTCCCGTGAGTTTTTTTTTTGCACTTTTCCCTTTAATTTATTCACTTTTTTTGTGGGGAATTGAATAGAAAAAATTTCAGTTGCTTTTATTAAAATTCGAATTGAAATGTTGTTTTAAGTGCAAGATCTATTAATAAGGCACAAATCGATTGCCTGTGACTTTGCGAAACTTAACCAATTGTTACTCCAATTCTAAACGTTATGAGCGCTATGCTGGCCTTCCAAAATGTATCCAAAGTATTTTACAAATAAAAGCTAAGTACTACTTAAAACTATTTTATTAAACCCTACTTCAAAAAAATATTTTATTTTTTGTACTTTTTTGACAAATTTCTGTAGAACATTTGGCTGTAATATGGCTGTAATAGAAAAATATATTCTTTCCAAATAAAGCAGCTGAAATTTAGATATATATTTTTTTTAATTTTCGTCCGATATTATATACGGGCGTATATTTTTGAACAAAAATTTCTTTGATTTTTTGAGTTGTTGAGGTAAGAAGATGAAAAGTTTTTCACATTCACTGAGAACTGATAACGGGAATAACTTTTTACATGAGATTCGGGATACAAATTGCTCCATTTGAGTGGAATTAATCCCCCTTATTCTGTAACTATCTGTCAAGGTCACGTCAAGACCATATCAAAAATAAGACATCAGAATACCATTTTTCCTCGGATTTCAATTACTTTTAACAGCCTCTTGTTATTTTTTACGCCTTGGAAAATAGTCAGAGGCTGTTAGCACTAACCAATTGTTGCACACAAACAGAATGTAATTGTTCTATTTTTCATATTAGCCCTATTCACAATCTTGTGCAAATGGTCGTGCATCATTGCATTTGCAAAATAATTGTACTCTACACCAACAAAATACATTGAAAATGCTCTCAAATACTCTCTCAATTTGCTAATGCTATAATGCAAAAACATTTGCACATGATTGTGAACTGGGCTATTGTTTTGACGTGACGTTGACAAATTGTTACAGAATAAGGGGGAATATATCACATGAACAAAAATGCCACTTGTTTTTGATGATAGAGGTTAATATCTTAATATTTGTAACAACTTCCGATGAGCCAGAATACTGTGAAAAATTTATTTTTAATGATTTTCAGGAATAAATACTTTTATTCAAATATACTCTTCCTCCCTCGCTCTCCTTATCACTCACACTCTCTCTCTCTCTCTCTCTCTCTGTCCCTCTCTCTCTATCTCTGTCCCTCTCTCTCTCTCTCTAACTTATAGGAAGAGTATTTGTAAGGCCGGTCGTCGGTAACTGTGTTATTTACGACCAGGAATTTGAAATAGGTTACTTTAGAGTTTACGCTGGCGGAGTTACTTTTACTTAGTTCTTTGAGAACAGAATTTCTATGCTTATCAAAGCAAGTGGTGAGCACTGCGGCCTGAATTGGGGCAAAAAAAAAAGACACGCAGCTTTAAAAAAACGTTTTATAACATGCAGGCTACACAATATACTCCTAACTTCGGTACACGTTTACCAACCTGGTGATATTTTACACCTGGCTGCAGTGCAACTGGCGGAGAGGGTTATATAATATTCCCAGATATAACTTTTACTGGCAACCTATAAAATTTTGTGTCTAATCTCTGAAATAACCGAACAACGGGACTGAATGTAATAAATTAAAGAAGAGAAAATTCGGCCACATAAGTCTGTTGTAAGATAGAAGAAGACGTAAGACTGTCTAGATTCGAGGCTCAGAGCAATGCAATATTGAGTATTTCGCATATGAACCATATAGGGAAGTCGATAATAAGCCTTCAAAAAGCATAAAAAGTTCAAAGATATCTTACACACACTTAAATGCACTAAAATAAAATATTAGAAGTGCTTAATAAAATATATTTTGTATATGGGAAAGAGATAAAAATATATAAATAAGGTATTTAAATCCAAACTGTTTTGTGTCAACGACATGTTTTTTCTTTCTCGAAAGTGCTTACGTTGAATAGTTAAACCATTTTCCTTCATATAGAAATAACATGCATGTTCTGGTGAACAAACAATAATGTTGATGTTAAACATTCTTTAAATGTTTGTGTTCGGTTTAATTCGTTCGTTCTTTTTTTTTCCTACATTTAATTTATAGAGCAATTTATATTGTACACCAACAGAAATAAAAGTTATGATGAATTTGATATACTCGTATAATATATATGGCAAAAATATTTTTTGAATCTGCTGTATAAAGCAAATAGTTTTGCTTTGAGCCATCTCTGAGTTTTTATATCCCCCAAAAAAGAATCGGAGGATATACAGTCGACTCCGCTTTACTGGAAATAACCAAAACCCAATTTTTTCAGTTATCTGTTTTTTTCTCTAAAACGTAGTTCGGATTACTGAAATTTGTTACAGTTAAGCGTACTGCTTAAAATAAGTAAATCAATATTTTTTATATCAATAATACACTCCATACACATGCATATGTGCACATTTTGTTGTTGCAGTTTTTCACGAATTCCTCGAAAATGTCTAGCCACTAGCATTTGCAATATAATAGAAAAATACAATAAAGTACGTAAGAGCGAAAAGGGCAAATGCATTTTGCCATTTAATTTTTTAACGGACCAAACATGCACAATTTTTTCAGCCTTAAGTTATGCAATCGATTTCTAATAAATAAATTTGTCATTGTTTATTTTTTCACTAAAGCGAAGTAAGTTTCATATAAAACGTAGTTGTGGGCTTGCTTTTGGTTTTCACTAATACGATATTTTCAGTTAGGCGATGTTTCGCTAAAGCGAACTGAATAAGACTAGCTGCGTTTAAAGTCAGTGTGGGGATTTGTATCGCTTTCAGTAATCCGATTTTTTTCAGTAAAGCGTGTTGCGCTAAAGCGGATTCGACTGTATTCACTTTGTCATTCCGTGTGTAACGCAGCGAAATATCTCCCTAAGACTCCATTAAGTATATATATTCTTGGGCAGTGACGTTCTAGCCATGTTCGTCCATCCGTCTGTGGAAAAGTAGATACAGTCCACTTTCTGGACCCCGCCATCTTTAGGGGTCGTTGACGTTATATATTACATGGAAAAAGAGTTTAAATATTTAATCAATTGTATAACTTAAGCCTACATTCCTTAAAAATTAAATTTATAAGCTTTTGCGACAAAGGATATATGTCCTCTAATTTTCCCCTGACCTACCCCAATACACACTTTTGCCTCCTAAATGACCCTACCGAAAAAAAAAGTTTTTTCTACAATTAATTAGCCAAAAAATTTACCTTTTTACATTTTTCGGACAAAGGTGAGATGTCTCCCCCACGGTTCTTCCCGGAGTGACCCTCTCAAAATAGAGTTTTAAAATTGGATCTAGAAAAGCCTTAAGGGAACCCTGACCTTCTTTGACATAAAAATATATTCTTTTCTTAAATAAAATAACAAAAAAAAAACGTTAAAAATAATTTTGTTGTTGTTTAGAAGTTGGTTTAGTTCGGCATAGGGGAACTTTTTTCTCTCTAGCCCGATTCAGTCCAGTTACAAAATTGACCCGTACTATCCCTTAAAATTTATCTATACCAAATTTCAAGGGTCGGGCTCTTTTCGTTGGGATTGAATCATGATTTCCATATTTATTATTCCACTTGCTTTCTTATATTACGTATTTTCAATATAAATCGATTATATACTCGTATTTGAAAGAGTTGCTGTATAAAATTCGGCACTATTTATTGTAAAATAAAATGTTTTCCCAGTGTCTTTTATAACTATTTCTTTAACTTAAATTTTTGTTTTTTGTCCGCGTCAATTAGTTTATTTTTTCAACTGTTGCCCTGTTTTGTGCCTCGTACTAAATGACTCTGATATATGAATATCGTTTGGTATTTCTTTTCCTTTCTTCTCCAAATTTTTTTCTAATGTTTTAATTACCGCATTGCACAGTGAAGTGCAAATAAATCTGTTTCTCTAGCGATTTTTTTTTCTGATATATTCATTAAAAGGTTTTCTTTATCATTGTTTCTTTTTTGCTCTGACCTGGCCATAAATTAAATATATGAGTGCATATAAATATAACGAGGAATATTTGCGTTATAATTTAAATGACAAGAGAAATGATTTATTTAATGAAAGTAGTTTGTACGAGCAGAAATGTACAAGCATTTACTGAACTGAATTCATGTACTATACGAAGAAATATGTTTAATATTCTATATAATAAATGCAGCAATTATGAATGATAAATGTCATGCAAATTTATGATAGAATTTATATATTGAAAATAAGTTATTTGTAAAGGGTGTACTTTTGTTAATATTGACTGCTTCAAATCAAAATAAACGATGGCGTAATCGGTATACAAAATGTTTCAAATATTTTTGTGAGTAACAATAAATCACTCACAAGTGGCGATTAATTCAAAAGATTAACTTCAACTTTCACAATCGTATTTGGTACCATATGAAAGTAGATAAAAAAATTCTACATCACTGACTGCAAAAATAAAAGTTCTTGGTAGTTCACTTTCGTTGCAGTGTGTGTTCAAAGTTCAATCATTTTTGTTATTTTTGCGCTCATTGATTAAAAGAGAAAATTTTGATATTTCAAGTGATTATAGTTTTTCTTAAGACTTCTACAAGTAAAAGTTTTATAATGGAACCGTCAACTTCAGGTATATGAGTACATATTTAAAAAATTATTTTTTGTTTAGATAAATGTTTTAGAAATATTTAAAAAAAAAATTAAATGTCTCCAAAAATACGGTATTTTTGATATATACATTGAGTTTCAACAACTTTGTGGATGAGTGCAGGAAAAAATGCTTTTATGTTCTTAAAATATAAGATTTTAGCTAATAAATCCCAGAATGCCTGTTTGCGCATTTGTGCGATTTTTGACTTATGAAGGTTTTTGTGAGAGAATTCCGGTTGCTAAAAATCAATGTGAAAAAAAAACCAAACAAAAAAACAAGTTGTTTTTATTATCTTTATTATTATTTTTTCCAAAGGCACATAAAATATGCTCTAATTTACAATTTAATTTACTAATTTATCGTTTTTCATTCCAAAGTTACAGCGAAAATAGTCAAATAAGACCATTTTCTCACAAAATACAAAAATGCCAATAAAAGTTTAAGAATTTTTTTTTTTTTTTTAATTTTTTAAATGCTGGGTTTTTATGTATTTATTAATACTCATCAATAAAAAATAACAATATTCTATGAATTAATCGCCACTTTCTCTACCATTCATCCCACTGTGCGACCGTATTAAAACAAATTGTTTTCTCGTTTTCTTAAGCCAAATACCATAAAAATGTAAATTTTAATAATAATAAAAATAGAGTTTTGATTTACTAAATATTTGGAGGGTATTTAACATTCGAACCGGTGGAATATAACGTTCTTACGACTTTTGCTACCATAAAAATTGTATATTCAGTGCTGTTGGCTAAAGTAGTAGAACACGAGACTATGAAGCGGAGGGTCGTGAGTTCGAGCCCGCGCTGAGTCATAAAATATTGTGTTGAATTCTTCTGATCAGAATTAGTTCATGGTTGTGTTAGTTGTTGCCAGCATGTTATCAATGACTGGTCACTGAACAATTATTGGCAGCGATTGACACAATCATGTACTAAAGAGCAGAGGAACAGCAACCTCCTTTGTCTGCCCTGTAGCAAAAATTAGCCGGCGAAATAAAAGGGTTGAAATAGCTACAAAAAAAACCGTCCATCTTCTCATCTTTCCTAATCTTTCCCCTCAATACTATTCCCTCGTTTTCAGTTCCGGCGCAGTGCATTGCATATATAGGGGTCATCCCCTGGGTGCTGGCCCAAGATAAAAAAAAACCTAACCTACTCTTAATGATAATCCTATGCTTCCCGTGAGACGCCAAACAGTGCGCACTGAAGAAGCTGTAGCCGCTGTACAGTAAAGCATTGAAGATTATCCTAATCAATCGATTCGTCGCCGTTCTCAGCAACTGGAGTTGTGTCCTTCCACTTTATGGAAGATTTTTTTTAGTTTTTGAAAATTGGTGTTCCCGATGGCCCCTTGTACGCGCCAGCCGTCATTCTGGCCCCATGCCAGAAATCATATTTAAAAATTAATTTCAAAAAATTTTCTTTCCAAAGCCCATTTCATTGATATTAAAAATATATTTGCTTGTTACTTGTGCCACACTTAATAAAAAACACCCTATATGTGCATAAGATAGAGAATTGTGTGACTTTTCAAAACTATGTTTTAGATCTACTGATGATTTAATAAAGCACCAATAAAATTCATACAGACTTGTTTAACTATCAAGAAAGAATTTTAATTTAAAAATATAATTATATATCAAATAGTAAATTTCATAAAAATTCTATAAAAAACACCCTGTACAAAAGGCTCATGGAAAATTTCGTGGAACGAGGGTACGTTTATGCAAAGGCCTTAGAAGCAATTTTTGCGATAAGTTATTTTGTAAATAGCCCTATTCTTACGATCCAGTAAAAAAATAACAGTCGACTAAGAACAGTGTTTTCTATTTAATTCAAATCTTGCGTTAATTTTGTGACACCCTTTATTTGTAGAACACAATTTCTTTAATTAAAAACTGGCTAAATATTCTATTTGAAGTGATCATGCTATTTGCACCAACTAAGTATTTTTTGACTTCTATCAAATATATTACGGTCACATGATGGGAAATAAATATTTGACATGATCCGTCAACTGTTTCCCCAATATGACGATATTTTTGGAATTGCCGGTGTCCTTAACAGAACGTTGTAAATCTTCGCTGTACTTTTAGGTTATCGAACAGTTAAGAAATCTGATTTAAAAAAAAAACATAAACTTTTTAGCACATAAATTGCATGTTTCGCATAAACAATTTGCATGCAACATGAGACTTATTACAATCATCATCATCATCATCATCATCGTCATCATCATGATCTTAATTATCTAACTAGCAAAGGGTACACGCACACTTACACACCCATATCTAACAGCAACTGTTGCCAATAGCTGCTGTTATGCAAACATTCATTTACACACACACGCACACACACATACGACACTACACACATGCAGGCAAACAATCATTCATGTATGCAATTCATAAGTTAATAGCAGGCAGCCAAACAGAACTCATAAACACGTATCCGCATTTTAACTGTTTGCCATTGTTTGCTTGTAATTGTGCTCCTGCTCCATAAAGAACTCAAATTGTAAACATTCTTATCGGCATGAAAACTCGAGCCAGCAAAAAATAATATCTACTCGTAAGTATTCAGCCATGTAGTTTTCAAATAGTTAACATTTACAAAACGCCCACTACCAAAGACTCTCTGACTGTCTGTCCGTCTGTCTGTCTGTCGGCTTCTGTATTTAATAGTGCAGATATTGTCATGTTGCGTTAATTACATCTCTCTGAAGTTCTGTAGTTTGCTACAGACTAACACAAGGCAATGAAGCGTTTTAGGCAAAGCAGGCGGCGGCAGTCTATTGCAAATGCTTATGGCATTGGGGCAGGGATGATGATGGTGTTGGTATTGGAACTCCTCTGCGCCACATTTAACTGTGCAAATGCCACCCACATGTAGATTGTTTTTTTTTTTGCTAGTAGATCTCAATCTTAATTTATGTGCCAACTCATATATAAATTATGTTCAACAGTATAAATAGCACTTACTAACGGATTCAAGTTTTATATTTTTGCTACGTTCGATTTATGGCATAATGGTTTCGACGTGTATTGAACAGTTTTGGCCAGAATGATATATGTTCTTCCCTGTCCATGCGAGTGAAGCGTTTTGTTGTGATGTCGATTAATTACACTGTTCGACAATAAATTATATTCTTGTTGTTATTGATTACGTTGCTTAATTTGCTATGCATGTACCGGCTCTTATAGGGAGTTTCTTGACAATCTAACCGGACATTAAGTCACAAAATAAATTTACGAAATGTAAAAAATTCAAGTATGCAGAGCGACAGACAACAATAAATATTCTGCATCGTATGGTGACTTTTCAAGACCTTGAGTTTAGATTTACCGTTTTGGGACCCTGTGCAAATTGGAAAAGTCGAGGAAATTTCAAACTATTTTATTGTCTTTTCAAAATTTTTAACACTTTGCAATATATCATTTTTTTTTTTTATCTTGGACCAGCACTCAGTGGATGACCCCTATATATGCAAATGCACTGCGCCGGAAGTGAAAACGAGGGGATAGTATTGAGGGAACAGATTAGGAAAGATGAGAAGATAGACAGTTGTTTTTGTAGCTATTTCAACCTTTTTTACTTCGCCGGCTAATTTTTGCTACAGGGCCGACGAAGGTGGGTGATGTTACACTGCTTTTTAGTACATGATAGTGTCAGCCGCCGACCGATTATGTTGAGTGACCAGTGACCAATGCCTTCATCATTGAAACAGGTTGGCAACAACTAACACAACCACACACTAATGCTGATCAGAAGAATTCAACACAATATTTCATGACTCAGCGCGGGCTCGAACTCAGGACCCTCCGCTTCATAGTCTCGTGTTCTACTACTTCAGCCAACAGCACCCACAGGTTAGCAGCTTGTTGGTAAGAGGAAAAGTAAAAGTCCAGCCCACTTGGGTCCAATTAATTTGATCTCTTTGTGCTACCTGGAAAGGTTTTATCCCCAGATAGATAATCCTATTCTGACATACGTTAAAGATAATCATGCGTAAAATTGACGCATACTTTTCAAAGAGCATATTTTCATTATTTTTAAATTAATTTGGAATCGATTTATGTAAATTATATATCTGCATATAAATGAATCAAAAATATCAACAGCTTAAATATATTTATAAATGTTTATTATGAGGAAAATCAAGAACATTAAAACCTCATAAGTAGTCAACTAAACATAGAAATCATATTTGTTTGAAAACTTATATGTAATCACGCGTCATTTTGACTCATATAGCGCGTATATTTCAAAATGGCTTATAAGTACCCTAGAGTTGTATGTGCCTCACGAAAGATCTGCCTGCACAACGACTGGGATGTCCAAAGGGCGCAGCGATGAATTCGCGCTACTTAAAAAGAAATTGCAACATTTTGGAAGGGAATGCGTAAATTTTACGCAGATTATCTATCTAGGGTTGAAATTTAGGAAAGAAAGAAGGAAAGGATAGTCAGAAACTAGTTTAAGGAAAGATAGCAAGAAGATTGGAGAAGTATTTTGACCAGATATAAGCAATGTGGGTGAGCACACTTCACATGTATATAAATTCGCTCTTGAGAGTCACACTACATATTTGTAGTTACTCACAAATCAAAAAAAATTTGATTCACAATTCAGTCTATCACAAGCTTCCAACCAAGACGGTTGTTCGAGCGCTTGTTGAAAAAAATTATTTAAGGGTGGGGAGAATGCTCGTTTGTTAGCAAAATCTCTCTCACACACACAAACTCAAAATGTTGATGTGTTTGTGCCTATGTCTGATTTACACAAACATTTTGGTCGTGTACGCACGCCTCAGGGGAGTCAGCTGCCAAATCAGCCACTGCTCCTGATAAAGAGACTCAGATTTTTCAGTTCTATACCTGGGGGCAAATTACTGCAGTCGATATCGATCGACATTAATATTTAAAATGTATTGAAATTTCGATCGATATCGAATGCGGTAATTTGGCCCCTGATATCTCCGAAGTGCCTGTAAAACGTGTTTTGGCCAGAGACTGTAAGCGCAGGACAGAGGCAGAGGAAGTGTGCAATGCTTACCTTCTTCTCTTCCTCGTCATTGCAACTGGAGTGGTAGTCATTATAGCGCCTGGCATGGACCCCAAAGGTGCAGTGACCAGTAAGTGTGGCCACTGTACTGCGTAGATGACCTTTTGTGAAATTCAAAAGATACTTTGTCCTCTTAGAGTCTAGGCGGGGCCATAAAACCCTCGATATCTCGCAAGTGGATTCTCTGGGCCATCATTGTTCTTCGAATTAGCCGCCCTGAAGGACAATTATGTGCGCCATAAAATGGAAGAAGTGCTCTAGGAGTTTGACGAATCGAACAATTATTTTGATTAAAAATTTCAAGAATTGGCACGCGTTGCTGTGCTCTGGTGTTGTGACACTCTAGAAAAAAATACGCTCTATTTTCAAAAACCATCTGAGAATTTACAATTTATTTTCAAAAATCACAGCAGAAATTGATTAAACCACTTTCACCAACTTTAGCTATAAACTTGCGTATGCCGGGCCCTATTGGTCCTTCTCTGCGATCAAATTTTGTACGCCATTTTCGACGAATTGTCTTTGTTTTGGAAATAAATTTCCAATAAATTCCAACGTTGCTAAAGAGTAAAACGATTCATTTCGTTCAGTGGCGATAATCAGCCTGATTGTGTAAGTCGTTGGCGTTTACTCTACAGATGTTTTTGGTACTAGACTAAAAAAACCCACACGCAGTTTTCTTTAATCTTCTACGGAAAAATGACTGATCTATAAGCGACAACGCCTTACACAATTAGGGGGAAGATATCGAATTTTGTGGCAGAATAGAATGACGAATTAAGTATTGCCAGATTCGAAATAACCGGTAGTACAAATTTAAAACGATAGACGGCCAACCCGATTCTTAAAAAACAGAGAAAGGTCCGGGTTCGATTCCGGACTCAGTCTTCTTACTCTATTTTTTCATATTTCTACATCTATTTCCTTTACCACAATCCCCTTTTATCACAGTTCCGCTACAATACATTGCATCTGTATGAGTTAAATCTGGGTGGCTGCCCAATTTCAAAAATAATAGCAACATTTTAATATAATTTTTTAAACAATTGAACTCGACACAACTCAATATGCTCATTTATTTACATTTAATTACGGACATGCACTCCGTAACTTCAACGTGTTAATAATGAAAAACTCATAAAAATATTAACCTTCACATAAATAACCGTAATTGCACAAGTCGTTTTCAAATAATAGAAATTATGCCTTAACTTAATTACTTGAGATTTAAATAATTGACAAAATAAACGAGCAAAAGCTCAAATGGAATACCATAAAAAGGCATTCGGCACATACAAGTTGCCTGCCATTAAGATATTTCATCAGCAACTACTTCCACACATGCAAAGGACAGCTGGGCATAAAATTTATCATGCTTTAAATAACAATTACAGCTGCAACAACAACAAAAAAGAAAAAAAAGGAAAGAATGGCAAATGGGTGTTGTTGGCCATTAAGGATTTATGCTTAAATTACCCAAATTATCACCATATTTGCTTAAGCGATAAAATGTGAACATTAAATGACAAAGAACTTGACAAAAACAAAATATATGTGTAAGAGCATAAAAATCAACTTCAATGCAGGACAACACACACAACTAATGTTGCACACTTGCTGGCACACACACACAAACACACGCTTACACACTAGTGTTAAGTTGTTGCCACTAAAATCTTAATGCCATAAAATTCATATTCATAGGCCTCCAAAGTTTACTTTAGCATTTTTATTATTTGCTGAAGTTTCCTCTTGCTCGTGTTACTTTTGGATAAACGTTGCCGTTTGCAACTTGTTACTGCCACACAATACACTCACTCATACAAACAACATCTTTATTTCCTCTGGGGTAAATAAGTTTGCTCTCTTTAAAGAATTTTTATTATTGTTGTTTTGTCATTGTTGTAACATAATCGTTTAATTCCGCGCATGCAACATTAAAAATTCATTTGATAAAGTTATCGCAACAACAACGGCGATGGCATCATTTTTCCTCTACATAATAACGTGTGTGTGTGTGTGTGTGTGTGTGTTTGTGTGGACTCGTATTATATAATGACGTTCATACTTTTTAGAATCAGCATATTTTTTTCAAGCATATGTGCCTGTGCGTGTGTGCGAAAACAGCTTTTGAAAATTCAATGAAAACTGCAACAAAAAAAAAGGAAAGCGGAGCAATAAAGAATTCTCTCATGATTCATGTTGAATGCACAGAGTGCAGGCAATGACTCATGTACTTCGGCGATAATTTAATCGGGTGTTGGTGGTAGCATTTTAACAACAAAAAAAAACTCGTTTAACAACAAAAAATAATAAAAAATAAAAAAATTAACAAACATTTAATGGCATTAAACAAAGATTTTCACACCCCAAACTTAATAACATTTTAACACACTCGCCAGAGTGCACAAGACCAGTAGAGGGCAAAACAGTGTTTTCGTATAAAAACAAACAATTGAGCAGTATTAACAACAAACACACAAATGAAAATATATTTACAACAGAAATTTTTTTTTTTGTTTTGCTGACGGGACAATTATAAAATCCGAAAATATTGTTTAGTTTTTGCAAAGACCTGATTTTTAGTTTTCTTGGAAAATAAAATGAAAAATCAAGAATTTAGAACAACAAGTGCACAATTATTGAATAGCCATACAGCGAAGAAAAGGAGGTCAATAGATCTAACTTCAAGTTTATAAAATTTTTTCTTATGTAAATTGCTAATTTTTTTTCCAACGGGTTTAAGTTCGAATCTGCATGACTGCAAATAATTTTTTATTATTTTTTTATTAATAAATGAATTTGTTCAAATTCTATTTATTATTTATTTTTTTTTTTTTTTTTTAATAATAAAAAATCATTTGCAGTCATGCAGATTCGAACTTAAGCCCGTTGGAAAAAATATTAACAATTTACATAAGAAAAGTTCGACTAATAAAAATTAATTTTTCTTATGTATTTCTTCCTTTGCGGTCAAAAAATGTATCGAAACGAAAAAAAGAACAACAGCAGACTTTCCCAGAGTTGCAATAAATGTAATGCGCGTTTTTTAGAGTGTCACAACTTTGGGTTGGCATCACTGCTTTATTTCAGCACTCATTTAACAGCTAATAGTTGCTTGGCTTTGAAATTTCATTATGGACCGACTTACACCAGAGCAACGCGCGCAAATTGTTGAAATTTTTAATCAAAATAATTTTTCTCTTGGTCAAACTCATCTTGCATTTTCTTCCATTTTATGGCGTCTATAATCGTACCTCAGAGCGGCTAATTCGAAAGTTTTTCAATCATCTGACAGCATCATTCGTTTTTAAGTCGATTCATGGTTAAATTATAGTCCAAACTGAACATGTTCAAGAGCAACAGGTTAAGCGCAAAACAGCTGGCCTATCAATAACAGTGTTTCCAGAAAGAAAGTTGCTAAGAAATCACCCTTTATCCTTCTTTAAATTATTTACGTATTTATAAAACTTTAATTTTCTTTCATTGTTGTCTGATGATACTTTTCATATGTTTTCTGCGTATGATTAATATGCAATGGCACTGCCATTACTCATACGTCCTGGTGTCTATTTCAAAACATTAAACGTTAGATATGTTTGAGGTAAATAAAGCGTGTTTTTTTAGAGTGTCACAACACCAGAGCAACGCGTGCAAATTGTGGAAATTTTTAATCAAATCGTGCACTTCTTCCATTTTATGGCGTTCCTTCAGAGCGGCTAATTCGAAGAAGAATAGATCGTGTTCGGACCACATTTACTGTTACTGATCCCTGTGCATCCCGTGAGACGACGAACAGTACGCACTGAAGATGCTGTAGCCGCTGTACAGGAAAGCGGCCACATGGCAGAAATCATATTTAAACATCAATTTCATAAAATTTTCTTTCCCGTTTCATTGATATTAAAAATATATTTCCTTGTTTTATTATAATTTCAACTTATGTCACTCTATAAAAAAAAGCACCCTATATGTGTATATTCCACAGGTGCATTGATGAAGGGTACACAAGATTCAAATAAGGCACTTTTACTCATATCTGGAGGATTTTGTTTTCCAGTTGCTTAAAGAACATTTCATACAAATAGTTTTGAGCGGAATTGTTATTTCTGTCGGACTTCTCACATGTTGTAACTCCATATGTGTTTGCTTTGCTTTCATTGCATTTGGCTCTTACATACTAGTAAATCGTGTGGCACACATACTCGCAAATTGTTTTATTTTGATAGAAATTCTCATTTAATATAGTCCGTCAGTTGTCAAAATGTCAGTTTTAAGATTACACAAAAATTATTTATAAAATAAATAAACAAATAGATAAAATATTATTCAAAATAAATCAGTTGTGCTAAAAGTAAAACCGCGAGGCATGTTTTCAGATTATCTCTGTATGTTGTTACTACAAAAAAATAATACAATGCGTAAAGAATGTTGCAGTAAAAATGCGCTCTTTCATTTTAAAATAAAAACAGTTATTTTTTAAGAACTGAATTAATACCAAGTCACCTTAACCCATTTCGCCTGTTCTACTTTACGAAACTGTCAAGAAATGCTTCTGTCCAATACATCAATAAATCTTGCAGAGCTGACAATATCAACAATTCTAGCAGGTGGTACAAATATAAAAAAGCTTAGTGGTTTTGAATTAATGTATGAATTTCTATTTTAATAGTTAACCTTTATTTATGTAAATTGTATTACAGGATGTTAATTTTCCCAACAGGCTCTAAGTTCAAATCTGCGAAACTGCAAATTATTTTTTATTTTTATTTTTATTTTTTTTTTTAATAAATGAACGTGATTACATTCTATTTACTATTTTTGAGAGTGGAATATTAAGAATATGTTTCATAGTCATTAAACCAGCAGAACGGATCAGTACTGATTTCGAGGCCGCTACGCCATCTCATCAGCGTTCTTTGTTCAATTTTCCCCTTTTGCAAGTGGTGCTAGTTAGTAGGAATATCAACTATTTAACCAATATTTTAACGAAAATTGAATATGAGAAGTTCCCACATTCATATTTTTAAGTTATTACCTTTTTGGTTAGTACGAAATTCCCCAACCCTGACGATTAATATTCCCAATATTCCATATATCTCTTTCGCTTTTTCCAGAGCCATCGGCTGCTGATATCTAAAGCTTTTTGTTATTTATGTTCAAGGAATTGCATTTTTAGTTAACAATTTGCAATGAACATGTAAACAAGTGAGCGTGCCCTCGCAATGCTTAGTGGTTTTGATTTGGGAAAGTTTTTACTACACTATCTGCCATTGGGGAATTCATTGCAAAATTAAAAATATTAATGTCGGCTTAAGGAATACAATTTGTTACATTTTTATACTATTTTTGCATATAATATCTTACGGCGACGTCCACCAAAAGGGGCGGGGTATAAAACTGGATTTTTCTGGTTTTTGGGTTCCATGTTCAATGCCTTAGACATTCTATGACATAAAAATATATAATTTGCTGAACAAATTTACAAAAGAAAACTCTAAAAATTATGTTTTTTTAGAGGTTGGTTTAGTTCTTCTTAGGGGAACTATTTTTTCTCTAGCCAGATTCAGTCCATTTACGAACTTGGCCTGTGATATCCTTTTAATATTATTTATACCAAATTTCAAGGGTCGAGATCATAGCCTAAACTCTTCGCTTCTCGTGTTAACTACTTCAGGCAACAGCACCCTCGCAACAGATGCAGACACTAACAAACAATAGATAATGCGGCCGAAAGAATTGACGAATATTACAACTCATATCGGAGAATCCAGCATTCACTCAATTAAAATTGTTTGATCCTTTTTTGTATAGAATCTATCAGGCATGGGCATATTGCACTAGATTTTTAGTGCACTAAATATTAAATAATTAGTGGTAGTGCTATTAAAATTTCACTACCACTAACTGTTTAGTGGTAGTGAAACATCAAATTGCACTACCACTAACCATTTAGTGATATTTAAAAAAAATGGACCACCACTAAATTTTAGTGCAACTGAAATAAAACACTATATATATAAAAATATAATATCAGTTGTTTGTCGCTGAATTATAACATGAGCTTAACTGCACTGGGTAGCGAACAACAGCTCCACCGCTGCACCTTAATATCACTATGGTAATATGACAATGTAATAGATGTTTATTTCTAAAAATTTTGTTGTTGTTTTGGTAAAGCGTGCTTTTCAATAAGAGAAAAAATTACTGTTTTTGAGTTCATTTCTATATCTTCCTGTTTATGTAAGTGTAAAGTGGCATGGCCACACAAATTTAGTGTTAGTGCAATTTTTTTTAATACCACAAAATTTAGTGATAGTGCTATTAAAATTTCACTACCACTAAAATTTAGTGGTAGTGCAATTTTTTTTTAAATACCACTAAATGGTTAGTGGTAGTGCAGTTTGATGTTTCACTACCACTAACCATTTAGTGGTAGTGAAAAAGAAATTGCACTACCACTAAGTGAATACTGGTAGTGAAATTGTTAGTGCACTAAAAATATAGTGCATTATGCCCATCTCTGGAATCTATGCCCTACAGTTGGTACTTTCACTCATTCCATGCCTTCAGATGTTCAGGCGGTTTGTAGAATTTTGTCGCACATATATCATATTAAAAATTAGTCTACAAAAGGACTCGTACATTCATCAACAAAAATTTCATGGACTCAACAAACTGTAGTGTTCTTCCTATTTATTTAAAAACATTATATACAACGTTCGCGTTGTTTGTTATTTTAATTTATTTACACTCATAGACATGCTCTAACTTTTATTACGCGATACTCGTACTTCCCCTGACACTAAACATAAAAAGGAATCGTTCTGCTGTGTAAATAAAGTCCCCGAGCTAAAGTTTTAACTGCTGCTGCTGCCCTTAAAGTCGTTGAGGAATTGCGTTCGTTTTTGAGTCAAGATTGTTATACCAAAAAGCCAGCCGTATTTGGCGTTTGTTAAAATAAAATTTTCAAACGTTAAGAAAAATAAATAATATTAAATATGAAAAAGAAATTAGATACAACTGTGGATGATAATATTAACCAAATAACGTCATCAATATTGTAAATTTTTTATCAAAAATAATCATATTGTTGTACAGAGTTTTTTTGGGACAAATAATATTTAATAGGATGTCGCTTTACTTCGTTCAATGTTGTATTATTTTTTATTGCTTATTAGCCGAAAGGGGTGTTTCCTTTTTAATTAATTTAATTGTTACTGGGAAAATAATAGTAATCAGGGGAGTGTAATGAATGGACTAATTTGTGTAGGAATGCTCAGCTGTTGAACTTGTTATGCTTTTCTCGCTCCAAGACAGTCTGCATATTTAATTGTATTAATAATGATGTTACGCAAAGGGTTGTTTGAAAAAAATATGTATTATAATAAGTGAAACATAATTTTATATTTAAGCACAAATCGAACCAAACAAATTGACAAGCGTAGACTGATAACTATTTTACACTAAAACACAACTAATTGAAAATTATCATCTTTCAGTCAAATTCGTTTAGCTGAAAGAAATTGCTAATTGAAATGTAATAGATTTATAATAACCCCAAAAAAAAATAAAAAATTGGAGGATATATTCAATTTCACATTCCGTGTGTAACGCAACGAACTTAAGACTCCACAAAATTTATATATTCTTGATCACTAGTTAATAAAATCTAAGACGATCTAGCCATTTCCGTCCGTCTGAGGAAATCACGATTAAGTCCAAACGAAAAAGCCAGACCTTTGAAATTATAAAAATAATTTTCGAAGGATGGCTCTGTTCAATATACTATATCGGGCGGGAGGGAAAAAAATGTCCCCCCAATAAGATCTAAACCAACCTGTAAAAGAACAAAGTAATTTTTAAAGTCTTTTTGCAATTTTGTTAAACAAATTATATATTTGTATGTCAAAGAAGATCCGAAAATCATAAAAATCCATTTTTGGATTCCGCCCCCTTTAGTGGGCGTTGAAGTAACATATAACATGAAACAAGTAAAATCGTTATATTCGACCGGGTCGAATCTTAAATACCCTACATATATTTAGTAAGTCATATTAAAATGTTTAACTTGATGGGACAGAGTTCCTTTAAGGCATCTCTGTAACCAATTTTAAATCTCTATTTTGAAAGAGTCATACCGGGAAGGGCTATGGGGAAGACGTTTCACCTCTGCAAGATCACAGAACATCTCAAATTCGTATAGGCATAAGGAATACAAATTGTTCAGTGTTTACACAATTTTTGCATAGAACATCGTACGTTAATTCCCACTAAAGGGGCGGGGTCCAAAAATAGACTACATCATGTTTTCCACAGACGCATGTATGGGCATTGCTAGATCGTCTCAGACTTCATCACTGATCAAGAATATACATACATACGTATATATATATATATATATATATATATATACTTTATGGGGTGCAATTCTCTTTGGAGGATATTAGAACTGTATTTTGGGGGGTCGCTCTGGCAAGGGCTGTGGGGGAGACATTTCACCTTTGTCATAAAACTCTAAAAATAAACGTTGGGGATAATTAAATGTAAAATTTATTATGTGAGTGAAGTTAAATATGCCGAATCAAACATGTTTTGACGTAAGCAGTTACGAAACAACGTATTTAGCAGTGAAGTTAAATATGTTATGACGTAACGAAATGGCAAACACTGAAATTTTTTTTTATGAAAATTCATACTTAATAAATTTTTTGAGCATTGTGTGAAAATATTTACAGCCAATGAAAGTGTGTGTGATCTTGGCGGGATTTTGCCCCCAGTGGCCCGATAAAGAGTTGGCATGCATTGCCAGTATATATAAAATGATGTATGGGATAGAAGACACCCACATAATCAATTCGTATATAAATATGGATTTTCGTACAAGAAAACAAAATATGCGTTTCGTTACGTCATAACATATTTAACTTCTTTTCGTAACTGCTTACGTCAAAACATATTTAACTCGCCATATTTATCTTCACACACATAAATTCATTTTGATTCTTATTTTTTTGAAAGTGTCATTCAAGAAGCAAAGGGGAGGAGGGGGTAGGGCAGAGTAGTACCAGGTGACGTCTCAGCTCCGTCATTAAAGCTTAAAAATGTTATTTCCAAGGAATCCAATCTTGGTAAAACAATTTGTTAAATGTTTACATTATTTTTGCATATAAAAACGCCAACTTAAGAGGTGGGGCCCAAAAATTAATTTTTTTTATTTTATGGCTCCAAGTTTAACGCCTTGGACCTTCTTTGACATAAAAATATATCTTTTGCTTAACAAAACTACAAAAAAATTAAAATAATTATGTTGTTTTTTTAGAAGTTGATTTAGTTCTTCTTAAGGGAACTTTTTCGCTCCTTCAAGATATATTTATACCAAATTTCAAGAATCTGGCTCTTTTCGTTTGTACTGAATCGTGATATCCACAGACGGATGAACATGGCTAGATCGTCTTAGATTTGTCATCACTGATCGAGAATATATATACTTTATGGGGTCTTAGAGGTAAATTTTTTTAAGTTCCACGTGGAATGATGAAGTCAATAAAAAAACATATAAATAGTGCATAAAAAATTATTATGCCAACAGATTTTGTGATGTACTGGCATCATCATCTCTGTATCAAATCTATCTAGAGATCTAAATGTCTATGGTTCAACTGAATTTTAATAAACAAACATTTAATTCGCTGATTTGTATTCTTGCAGCTATTAAAATTATTAAACGTTAAACGAATTTAATGATTTTCTTTTAAATTTATTTTTAGGTTCCCTAGAATGTGCTTCAAAACGTTTCTTCACAGACTTTTTACAAGACCTGCCGACGCCAGGCACTGGTGGCCCCACATTCGATACAACGGTGCCCTCAAATATCACTGGCCTGGTGGGTAAAACTGTTAAATTGACATGTCGCGTGAAAAATCTAGGCAACAGAACGGTAAGTTTGAGCAAACATATTAATATTTCATTCAAAGAATATAAATTTTGTAACGAGCCCCCTTGGGTTGAAATACAAATGGGAGACTGGAATAACGACAGCCAATCTTGCAGGATAGTCTCAGCCTGTAATGAGGTCTGTTGCATTTGTCACGAAGAAAGCAACGGAAAGTGACCCACTCTCCTGGGGAATGAAACTGAAACTTTTTCCAATAGCAAAATATCAAATTTATAGTGCCAACTATACTTCTACGGCCCTCGTATGTTGAAAAAAAAATATGTCTGTATCAACATGTCTATTTGCATTTTACTTATTGGTTTTTGATTTAATTACACGTGCCTTAATATGCAAGTTTTAGCTCTGAGAACAACATATTTTTTTTAAGAAAAACTCATCTCTATCCCTACACAACTTCATCAAATATGCTTATGTAATAAAAAATTATCTTTTAGCAATTTGGTTTCCTTTCATCTGAATTTCATATCTACTTCTCAAGTTCGTTAGATAAATAGTCTTGTGTTTGTAATGCTTTAATATGATCTTATGACTGTCACAGGAAATGATGTAAGTAAACATGAAGCCAGCAAATTCATACTCTGTATCAATATTTCTAAGAAGTTTTGTAATATGCACACACAAACACACACATACACATCAAAGTTAAGTGCATTTAGAGCACATATACATACGTGTATATGTGAACATCCATACATTCATTCCTTCTGCTCACTTATATATGCGGAAGCTCTTGTTGAGTAATAGCTTTAGTTTATTTCCTACGTCTGCTGAGATGCTCTTTTAAGACCAGCAAAAAATTTCCCTCAAACACTTAATGGAAAGTTGCTGGCTTCTTTCTGTGGCTGTGTGTGTGTGTGTGTGTCTGTGTATCATAGAATTCTAATTCGTTTCAATGATTTAGCTGAAGATATTTGTAAATAAACAAGTATTGCTTAATGGAAAAGTTTCCTTTGATGGCATAGTTTATCACTGATAAATTGTATATACGACCACTTTATTAATTCGGATGTATCGCTTTTAATCGTATATCATTTTTTTCCTGCAGCATAATTTTTCCTCAGCTGGTGAAATTAGCGAAAGGAAATGCTACACTTTACGCCAGGCCGATATTATAAAATATTGCAGGCAACGTGCGTATATTGAAAAAAAAAAATGTGGCATTTATCTCTTATACTTGAGGCCGGATGTGTCAAGCAGCTCACTACACCGTGCAATAGCCACTTTCATGCTTGAAAAATCTCTGTACATATTCCCCAAAGTGTACGTACATCATTTACATCAAATTATTTTTTCTTGCACGTATTTTGAATTATTTTAAAAAGTCTCTATGCTACTTTTGTGCCAAATAAACGAGTATAAAAAATTAACTGCCTCACCCACGATGTCACTACATTCAATACATTTGAAACCAAAATTAAATGTTTATGTTTTTGATGTGTTAACATCTATACGCGCGCCTCTAGGGCAGTAAACTATCAGTTTCAATACATACGCAAGTGTAAGTGTAAGACTTTGTTTGTTCGTTGCTTGGCAGTCGGTATTGAAAGTGATTATTGGGCGATTTTCATATAATTTTCCCACGCGATTTTCTCCGGAAATTCATAGCCGATTTTATTAATTTTTGGATTAAAACGCTAGTGCGGGCTTCGACGAAGAGTTTATGCCAAAAATCAAGGCGATCCGATATCGGCGAGCGGAGATTTAAGTGTTTTAATTCGGAGTATTAATTTGGAGTAATATTAAAAAAGTGTTTTATGGTGATCTTCGGTTTTGTCTTATGCATAGCAAAGAGAATAGTGACGTGGTTATACGTACATATATAAAAATGAGATAGCAAGACAGCAACGTATGTAGCAAAAATAACAATGTATGTATGTACATTTGTCTGTTGCTTTGCATTCTCTTTGTTTTTTGTGGGTTCGAACACTCATTGATATTTTTTTTTATTTTGTGTGATTCTTGCCATAAGATAATAAATAAGGCCTAGGTTATTAAAATGAAAATAAAAACCAGTTTAATATAATTTTTTCCGCATTATTATACCCTCTAAAATAGAATAGGAGTGTATATTCACTTTGTCATTCTATTTGTAACGCAGCGAAATATCCATCTGAGACCCCCTAAAGTATATATATTCTTGATCAGTGATGAAATCTAAGACGAACTGAGCATGTCCGTCCGTCCGTCCGTCCGTTTGTGGAAATCACGATTCAGTCCAAACGGAAACAGCCAGACTCTTGAAATTTGGTATAAATATATCTTGAAGAAGAGCATAGGTCAGGTTTGGAAAGAGGCTAAATCGGGCCAGTTCCCCTAAAAAGAACCAACCGAACCTCTAAAAAACAACATAATATTTATATTAAATTGAATTAAGATTCATAGGCTAATTCTTCGAAATTTGTTTTTTTTTAAATTCAGAAAGACATGATAAATATTCCAAGGCACAAAGGGACAAAAAATTCAAACTAAGCCACCTAATAAGTGGTGACAAACACAATACACATGAGCACTGATGAAGAAAGGGTTGCGTCTTTCGAAAACAGCTGTTCTGCTCTGCTGTGTAAGTTGAATAAAAACTGATGTTGACTTTCCTTTGTGCCTTGGAATATTTATCATGTCTTTCTGAGATTTAAATTAAAATTTCGAACAATTAGCCTATAGAATCCTAATTCAATTTAATATAAAAATAAAATTAAATTTTTCCCCCAAAAATGTATCACTCTACTTTATATTGACATACGAGTATAGTAAAGTACAACTGAAATCAAATCCTTATTCCAGATCAAATAAAAAGCAATTAGAAAGCTGGACAGAGATAATTTTGAATATGAAAATTACAAAAATTAATATCGACTCAAATTTAGTCTCTGTCACCTTGAGCTCTAATCTTTTATGCTTTTAGTACCAAAAACCAGTCATGGGACCTTTAATTAAAAACATTATCCTAAATCTCATATAAAACTTAACATTCAAATTTGCTATTTAAAACTTCGTTACAACTTCAAACACCGTTTGCCAAACAATTCTTCGTTGTTATCCATCGCTTTAGTTATTTAAGTCATTAATAAAATGTCAACAATTATTCAAGTGTGCTGCAACAATTATATTATATCATTTCCCTTTTAATTTACTACAACGAAAAAAAAAAACAGAAGATGAACGCAAAATTACACGAAACTTGTGCACAAAAGCTAACTTCAGTTCATAATTACTGGTCTTAAAACAAAACAGAGAAGAATATTAATCCAGTTACAAGTTGAAATGTTGTTTTTTCTTTATTTCTTCAGATATTGTTTTTAATTTAACTCGTTTACGTACAGTCAGCTGTATAAATTATTTGCACAACTGTTTCTTGGCCATTTTTGTTCTTCTATTAAATTAGATTAGCCACTCGTTTACAACAGAGTTTTACAAGAAAAGTTTATGGTCATGGAATGTTATAAAAGAGTGATTTAATTCTATTGAGGGGAACTATTTTTTTATACTCTAACAAGTTAAAACGACCGGGTCGAATCTTAAATACCCTCCAAATATTTAGTTAGTACAATTAAAACGTTTAACTGGGTGGCACAGAGCTCCTTTATATAATATCGTACGTCAACGTCCACTAAAGGGCGGAACGTATGGGCATTGCTAGACTGTTTTAGACTTCACCACTGATCAAGAATATGCATATGTGACAGCGCATAGAGAAAGGGACCTAAGGGTAAAAAAGAAATAAATTTTCACTTTTTTTTTTTGATGTGGACAACATCTGAGCATCGCATGAGACCGATCCTATGCCCCAAAAGTGTTCCCTCCCAGAGATATGCGCGTTTTATGAAGTGATGGTACACCACAGATACACGTATTTAAATCTCTAAAATGGGGCTCTTGAACAAAACCGGTTTTTACCCTTAGGTCCCTTTCTATTTTGCGCGTCACATATATACTTTATGTGGTCTTATTCTTTTTGGAAAGCATTAAAACTGTATTTTGGAGGCGTCTCTCTGGCAAGGGCAGTGGGGGAGACATTTCATCTTTGCCATAAGACTCTAAAAATAAATATTTGGAATAATTAAATGTAAAATTTATTATGTGAGGGAAGATAAATATGCCGAACTAAACATGTTTTGACGTAAGCAGTTACGAAACAACGTAATTTGCTGTGAAGTTAAATGTGTTATGACGTAACGAAATGGCAAACAGTGAATTTTTTTTATCAAAATCCATATTTAATAAATTTTTTGAGCATTTTGTGAAAATATTTACAGGCCATGAAAGTCAATTTACAGGCCATGAGAGTGTGTGGGATCTTGGAGGGATTTCGGCCCAAGTGGCCAAATTAGGTGTTGACATGAATTGCCAGTACATAAAAACTGATTATGGGGGTGTCTTCTATCACACACAACAATTGGAATAGCTGGATTGAGTTTGTGAAAATATTTACAGGTCCTGAAAGGACCACTTACAGGCCACGAGAGTGTGTGTGATCTTGAAGGGATTTTGGGCCAAGTAGCCAAAGAAGGAGTTGACCCGATTCAGCCCATTTACGAGCTTGACCTGTGCTATCCTTCAAGGTAGATTTGTACCAAATTTCAAGAGTTTGGCTCTTTTCGTTTGGAGTGAATCGTGATTTCCGCACACGGGCGGACGGACGGACGGATATATATTCTTGATCAGTGCTGAAATCTAAAATGAGCTGGATAAGACCATCCGTCAGTCCATCCGTTAGTGCAACGCGTGTAAATTGTTGAAATTTGTAATCAAAATAATTGTTCTATTGGTCAAACTCCTTGTGCACTTCTTCCATTTTATGGCCTTCATAATCGCCCTTCAGAGCGGCTAATTCAAAGAACAAGAGATCGTTTTTGGACCACATTTACTGCTACTGATAATCCCATGTATACATACCGTGAGACACCGAACAGTGTGCCCTGAAGAAGCTGTAGCCGCTGTACAGGAAAGCATTGAAAATTATCCTTATCAATCAAATCGACGCCATTCTCAGTAACTGGGGTTATGTCCTTCCACTTTATGGAAGATTCTTTTTAGTTGCTGAATATTAGTATTACAGATTGAGCCAGCCATGGCGGCCACATGGCAGAAATCATATTTAAACATTAATTTCATAAAATTTTCTTTTCAAGAAAGCCCATTTCATTGATGTTAAAAATACATTTCCTCATTCTATAAAAAACACCCTATATAATACATACGATTTTTGTGCCTTTTCTACCATGCGATTACTTGTATCCTAAATTCGCTTCCACTCTGTTTGAATTGTTTCCCATATAAAATAAAATGCAGCATTTATTATTATTGATTGATTTGTTGCAAAGAATTTAATTTGTTTTCTTTCGTAGCATTTTTTTTTTATTTTTCTTTTTTCTAGCTAAAATTCTATTTATGCTTTCTTAAGTTCAATCAAAAAAATATTAGAATCTTCTTCCTTCTTCTTTTATTCGGTTATTTTTTTGTTTATACTTTTTTGCCTGCTCTTTACATATTATTCTGCCAAATAATCATTGCTGCTACAAATGTTGCATTATTGTTTCCTTGGAAAGCTGCACAATCCGTACAAATGCATTCGATAGATAAATTTTATTCGTAATAAAATGAAATATGAAATTTCTTTTAATATAAGCCAAAGTAAGCAAAAAACGAAAAGTATTTTTGTTTTCAGATCTCTCCAAAACAAATAAACGTAAGGAGAAATAATATTTCTGATTTTATTTATTAAAACACAGACAAAAGTTTTTTGGGGCAGAATCATAAAAGATGTCTTTGATAAATTTTGCAATTGCGTGAACAACAGATGACTCCGACAGTTTGGAAAACTATTTACATATTTTTCATTTTTATTTTTAGTTTTTTTTTTTCTTTTTTTCATTGAGATTAAATTAAAGTTGTACACAGTTTTATTAACTAATATTGTTTCAAAGTGCTTCTGTAAGCCTTAGAACAATTATAAAATAATATTAAAATTAAGATTGATATGTAATATTATCAATAATGATATTTTTCCAATTTAGAATTTTAAAATGTGTTGCTTGTTGTGGGTTAAGGATGTCTCCAAGCCGGAATTTCATTGGCATTTATATTCACGTGAAGGGTTTAGTGGACGTTATTTAGTGTACAAATTTAAAAAATTGTTTTACTTAAGCCTACATCCTTTAGAAATAACATTTTTAAGCTTTAATGACGAAGTTGAGACGTAACCTGGTACTCCACTACCCCCTCCTCTTCTTTGCCTCCTAAAAGACCCTTTAAAAAAATAAAATATTATAACTAAATTTATGTGCGTGGAGATAAATATGCCAAGTTAAACATGTTTTGACGTAAGCAGTTACGAAGTTAAATATGTTATGACGTAACGAAATGGCAATCAGCGAAATTTTTTTTTTGTATTAAAATCCATATTTATATACAAAATGATTATGGGAGTGTCTTTTATGCCACACATCATTTTTTATATACTGGCAATGCATGCCAACTTCTTAATTGGCCACTGGGGGCAAAATCCCTCTAGGATCACACACACTCTCATGGTCTGTAAATTGACCTTTCATGGCCTGTAAATATTTTCACAAAATGCTCAAAAAATTTATTAAATATGGATTTTCATAAAAAAAACTTTACTGTTTGCCATTTCGTTACGTCATAACATATTAAACTTCACAGCTAAATACGTTGTTTCGTAACTGCTTACGTCAAAACATGTTTAGTTCGGCATATTTATCTTCAATCACATAATAAATTTTACATTTAATTATCCCAAATATTTATTTTTGGAGTTTTATGACAAAGGTGAAATGTTCCCCCACGGCCCTTGCCAGACAGACCCCAAAAAATACGGATTTAATGCTCTCCAAAAAGAATTAGGCCACATAAAGTATACATATTCTTGATCAGTGATAAATTCTAAGATGGCCTAGTAATGCCCATACGTTCGTCTATGGAAAACATGATGTAGTCTATTTTTGAACCCCGCCCCTTTAGTGGGCGTTGAAGTAATATATTACATGGAAAAATATTGAAAATATTTAAAATATTATATTCCTTAAACCTACATTCCTTAAAAATGAAATGTTAAAGCTTTTATGACGAAGCCGAGATGTTCTCTGATCTTCCTCTCCCCTACCTCTCACCCCACCTTTGGTCCCCTAAAGGACCCTATCCAGAAAACTACATTTTTTTCTACACTTAACAACCCCAAAATGGAATTTTTGGTGTTTTATAGCAAAGGTGAGAAGTCTCACCCACCCGCCCCTCCCGCAGTGACCCCGACAAAATAAAAAGAGTTTTTATTAACTAAATATTTGGAGGCTTTTAAAGATTCGGCTCAGTCGAATATAACGTCCTTACTTGTTTTATTTTTTCATTTTTATTTTTTATCTTTAAATATCAAATTTTTAAAGCTACTGTATGAATAATAAAACGTTATGGAATTTTTGAAAAATACTACTCAAGACTATGTTTCTGGGAATAACTGCAGCAACGGCAAAATCTTACTAAAACCAATTTTCTTTTCTGAATTTAATACGATCGAATATCATTTATCAAAATAAGCTGCACCAGGCAGGTATAGTTTGCATTAAACTTGGGAAGCTTTTTTTTGCCCCTACGAATTCTGGGCCACCCTCACACAAGTGCGAGTATTTTGCTTTCACAATATTCCTGTTTTATTTTGGAGTTGATAAATAAATAAATATCTCTTGTCAGAAATATTACGAGTATACTGCGTAAAAACATTTTATATCAATTATTATTTGTGCACAAAAGAACAGTAGACTTTAGATTTTGAAATTGTGTTAAAAAAATACTTCTCTTTTGTTGATTTGTATAGAAACACGTCATATGGTTTTGCATTTTATGAACTTATATTTTATGTAAAAACCTAATGTTTTGGAAATTTATTTTTCCATTGAAATTTGATGCGTACGAAGAAGGATTCATAGCCCGATACAATTAAGCAGACAGCAAAATATAGGGGAGTATATGTTTTGGCATATCTGCTTTAATAAATTTTGCTTCACAAAAACTTAGCAGATTCTGTATAAGTTTTTTTTATAACAACCTTCTATTACAATCATCTATTGTATTTAGGATAATAAGCAAATTTTGTTAATTTTTTACAATTCATTAATTATTGTTCCATAGCGAGGAGAACAACATGATAACATTAAGTATTTTCAAGTGGCTGCTTAGAGGAAACATGCCCTGCAAGTCCTCAACAAACAATTATTGGCGGCTAGTAAAATTTTATTCTTTATATTTCGGTCTGAGTTTTAGATTTTCTTTAGAGTCTCTACAATTCTTTGGCTTAAATAGAAAACTATACACGTATGTGAATTACTGGTCATATATAGTAGTGCTTTAAAGAGCAGTTTCTTTAAAAGCAGCTCTGGTTATCACCAAAAACATAAAACTTTTCCGAGTTGTTGTGGATGATTTTAAATGTTTGTCTAAAGAATACCAGTTCGTCTTTTTTCTGCCCAATGGGTTTTTAACATTTTCTTAAAGCAATCTCGACCTATAGTAGAACGAAAAATTTAATAAAACTGTTGCAAATATCAGAACTCTCACATCTTTATAGAGAGACTAATTTTTTGTGTCAAACAATTAAAAAAATTACTCTTATTTCTCTTACATATTCAGAACAAATCAGTTTGTTTTATAAAGAATGTGGCGAAATCATTGACTGTATTTCTTTTTTTTCGAAAATGTGCATTGGAAACGCTGTCACCGTGAATATGGAAACTATATGAAAGGAAATATGTATGAAAACTTTTAAATTTTAACGAATGCTCTAATTTTGTTTAAAAGGTTTTACTTGTGAAATTAATTCATTGACTTCAGTGACTTCGAATTGTATACAATTTTAACACCGTACAAAATTAGTTATTTTAAAACGCAATTTGTAAATTTAACAAGTATGAACGTTATAATCGACCGTGCCGAATCTAAGATGCCCTCCAAATATTTAGTAAATAAAATCTATATATTTTTCTTGATAAATTTTAAATTTTCACGATATTTGGCTTGAGTAAAGAAAAACAAGTAAAAATTTTATATTTAACCAGGTAGAATCTTAAATACTCTCCAAATATTTAGTTAGTACAATTAAAACGTTTAACTGGGTGGGACAGAGTTTCTTTATATAATATCGTACGTCAACGCCCACTGAAGAGGGCGGGGTTTAAAATTCGACTACATCATGTTTTCCACAGACGAACGTATGGGCATTTCTAGACCGTCTTAGACTTCATCACTGATCAAGAATATGTGTACCTTATGTGGTCTACTTCTTTTTGGAGAGCATTAAAACTGTATTTTTTCGGAGTCTCTCTGGCAAGGACCGTGGGGGAGACATTCCACCTTTGCCATAAAACTCCGAAAATAAATATTTGGGATAATTAAATGTAAACTTTATTATGTGATTGAAGATAAATATGCCGAACTAAACATGTTTTGACGTAAGCAGTTACGAAAGGACGTATTTAGCTGTGAAGTTAAATATGTTATGACGTAACGAAATAACGCAAACAGTGAAGTTTGTTTTCTTATGAAAATCCATATTTAATAAATTTTTGGATCATTTTGTGAAAATATTTACAGGCCATGAAAGTTCAATTTACAGGCTATGAGAGTGTGTGTGATCTTGGATTGAGTTTGTCCCCAGTGGCCAAATAAGAAGTTGGCATGCATTGCCAGTATATAAAAAATGATGTGTGGAATAGAAGACACTCCCATAATCACTTTGTATATAAATATGGATTTTAATAAAAAAAATTTCACTGATTGCCATTTCGTTACGTCGTAACATATTTAACTTCGTAACTGCTTCGTAACTGCTTACGTCAAAACCTATTTAACTCGGCATATTTATCTTCACGCACATAAATTTATTTATAATTTTTTTTTAAAGGGTCTTTTAGGAGGCAAAGGAGAGCAGGGGGTAGGGCAGGTGAGGACCAGGTTACGTCTCAGCTTCGCCATTAAAGCTTAAAAATTTTATTTTTAAGGAATTTAGGGTTAAGTAAAACAACTTGTTAAATTTTCACACTACTTTTGCATATAGTAACACCCACTACAGGGGGCGGGGTCCAAAAACTAGTTTTTTTATGGCTCCAATTTTACTGCGCTGGATCTTTTTTGACATAAAAATATATCATTTGCTTCAGAAAATTACTTTAAAAATTATGTTGTTTTTTAGAGGTTGCTTTAGTTCTACTTAGGGGAACTTTTTTTCCTCCGGCAGATTTAGTCCTTTTAGGAACTTCACCTGTGCTATCTATTTGCTATATATTTCATACCAAATTTCAAAGGTCTGACTCTTTTCGTTTGGACTGTATCGTTATTTCCACAGACGGACGGACAGATCTGGCTAGATCGTCTTAGATTTCATCACTGATCAAGAATATATAGACTTTATGGGGTCTTACAGGAATATGTTGCTGCGTTCACTCGAAATGACAAAGTGAATATACCCTACAATTATTTATTTATTTTTTTTTTGGGCTATAAAAAAGGTTAATTTTTTGCTTGAAAAATGTTTTAAATAAACAGTTTTCAATAAAGAAAATCCGTACAAAAAATAAAAATAAACGACGTATATAAACAGCAGGCCCTGTTCTAATAACAGATTTTAAAATTTTTTTGTTTAAAATGAAATGAAAAAACTGTAACAAACAGTAGCTGATTGTCTGTAATATCTTCGGTCATGGTCCTTGCCATGTTTAAGCACTTTTTATGGTTTTTTTTGCACAATCACAGTAGAGTCTCAAAAGAAAATGCAAATTTCCTACAGTCACACATACACATACAAACACATATGTTTGTCTATGTTTGTTAGAAATTTACATTTTTATTTTTCTTTTTCAATGTTCTGGCCGCTTTTACAGAAATCGCAAAAAAAAAAGAAAATACTGGAGCCATTAAGAAGCAAATAAGAAAATGCTTGTAGTTTAAATGGCCACAAAATTACAATAATTTAGTGTTATTGGAATATTTAAAATTCGAAGAACCCATTCGTTAACCAACAAATGTTCCCTTAAGTGTATTTCAAATTAGATGAGCGCTTAAGATTTGTTTGCGTTTATATTAAGGCTTATTAATAAATTCATTAGCAGAGCAAACTTTTAGAATTTCCCTTTTAATTATTAAATAATAAGTCAAGTTACTGTGCCTGGTTTTTTCTCTCTCTTATCCTTTGAAGCTGAAATTGCTGTTGGTTGTTTGTCTTAATTTCTCTGCTTCCTTTTGTTACATCATTTATTATAATTTGCCCGCTTAATTTATGTAAATCTGTAGTTTGTTAACATTTATGCTAAAATGGTTTTTTGTTTGTTTGCGATTTGCTTTACTTTGCTTTACTTTTATAATCCTTTATTTCTGGTCTCTCAATAATGTTTTAGGGAAGCGTTAAGGCAATCCATGAACAAACACTTCCTTCTAATAGACATTGTGTACTTTGTTGGATGTGTAGATTATAAGTATCGTTAAGAAATCCACAAGAGTGTCTTAATTGTTGTATCGGTTGCACATAAAAACTTTAAACATTAAAAAATGTTTCAGTTACAGAAAGTTAACCGCCTTTGGAAAAGCTGTTATATCCTTTAATACAAATTTTATTTGCTTTGCTGGAAATAACGCAAAATTAGTTTCCAGTTCTGCAGGTATTTTCATGAGACATAAAAAAGTTGCTTGTTGATTTGAGGATTTAGTAATAAATAAATATTTAATAAGAATTATGCTGGAAAATTTTAATGCAAGCAGCGAGCAAAAAGTCACTTACTTTATCTTTATTTCAGATTTATGAATTTTGTAATATTTTTTAGTAGAACTTCCACAAGTACCGTACATGAAGCCGCAGCCAGCAAATAGGACATATTGTTGAGAGAACAGATGATGGAATATAAGAAAAAAGAGTATTTATTGTAGAAAGAGGACTTAATTAGACATGACGATGGCGATGATAATGGCATCCATGATTTTAATGACAGCTTCGATGATTTTGAGATTTATGCTGACGATGAATAATAATTACGCCCCTTCAAATATTTTTATTCTTTATAACTTTTTTTATTTTTTGTTCGAAATTTGTTTTTTTTTAAATTTCAGACATACATGATAAATATTCAAAACACAAATTTAAGCTGTGGCTTGAGCTACCAATAAAAATTGGAAAACGTTCACATGTAAAGGGTGTTTTTATAAGAGCTTGCTGATTTGAAATTTAAATAAAACACATGCCAAATTATGAAATGGCCAAAAAAAAATTTTATTTGGTAGATAATTTCTTGTCATTTAACATTTAAATATAATTTCGGGCATATGGCCACCACGACTATTTTGCACAAGGGTCATTCAGGAGGTTCAATTTGCGACCACCTTTTCAAGCATTTGAGGGCGTATTTCAGCAATGACACGTTGAATACTGGTTTCCAAAGCGTCAATCGTTGCTGGTTTATCCACGTAAACCAATGATTTCAGGTATCCCCACAAAAAATAATCGAGTGGCGTCAAATCACACGAACGCGGAGGCCAATTCACCGGTCCATTTCTCGAAATAATGTTGCCGTTGAAATGTTCTTTCAATAAGTCCATGGTTTCGCCCGCAGTATGACAAGTGGCACCATCCTGTTGAAACCACATTTCGTTTACATCCATATCTTGAAGTTTTGGCACCAAAAATTCATTGATCATGATTCTGTATCGATTTCCATTCACGGTAACGCCTCGTCCTTCCTTATTTTTAAAGAAATAAGGACCGATGATTCCACCAGCCCATAGACCGCACCAAACAGTACATTTATCGGGATGCATTGGTAATTCTTGAACGGCGTGTGGATTATCTTTGCTCCAAATACGGCAATTTTGCTTGTTGACATATTCATTCAACCAAAAATGCGCCTCATCACTTTTGCGGCAAAAAGCGGATAAACATTTTTAATTGAACACTGTTTTTGAAAATAAATTTCCACGATTTGGAAGCGTTGTTCTGGAGTTAACCTGTTCATGATGATTTGCCAAACAATACTGAGTAGAGACGTCACTTTAAACTGTCAAAACAGCTGTCAGACAACAGAGTGATTCGTATAAAAAAAACTTCATAAAAAAACACCCTTTATAATGAGGTTGGAAAAAAACTTATTATAGTAAAAAAAGGGTTAACCACTGGATTAACTTATCGATATTTCGTTTAATCGGTTAATAATCGGATATACATTTGTCTTTAAATAATTAGTGAACCAGGCACCTAAAAATTTTTTAATAATTTAAAAACACGCATGAGCTTAGTTGAAATAGTTTTGGTTTTTTGCCTCTAAAATAAGCTGCTCCTATCAAAAGGCAACTGTTTGATAACTCTCGTCAAAATTTGAACAACCAAAAAAATTTGGAGAAGAATATCGAAAAAAGTGAATTTCGTGTGCTTTTTAAATATTTCCCCTTATTCCGTAACTATTTGTCGACGTCATGTCAAGACAATATCAAAAATAAGAACCCTGAATACAATTTTTCATCGGCGTTTTATTGCTTTTAACAGCCTCTTATTATATTTTAGGCCTTAAAAAATAGTGAGAGGCAGTAATCAGTTCTTGCCTACAACCAGAATATAACTGACCTATTTTTTATATTGTTTAGACGTGACGTGACGTATTATGGATGTAAACGAAAAGTGGTTTCAACAGGATGTGTCGTTATCTATCAAATAAAAAATTTTTTTTGGCCATTTCATAATTTGGCATGTGTTTTATTTAATTTTCAAATCAGCAAGCTCTTACAAAAACACCCTTTATAACCTCCTCTTAGTTTTCTTGTCAATTCGTTGTATATTTTAATTATTTTATGCACTCTAGAGAATATACAATAAATAAATTGTTACATAAAATTTCTTCCCTGCGTGTACATACAAAATGCTTATCTACTTAGGCGAAAAACTAATGAAAACTCAGAGTAGATTAAATATTTTTTTAGTTACTGAGGACGCGTGGAGGTCACAGGAAGTATTTAAATATAAAAGCTAAAAATATATTTCTATGATTTCATATCACTTGAAGTGAGTAGTGCCACGTATGTTACCGAGCATATAAATATATTTACAATATTTACCTTTAATATATTTATTGCATACGTCATTTGCTCAAACACACAGTTTAAATAACGATTCAAAAGTGCCAAGCAAAGACGAGAAGGAGGAGAGATAAATTTACAAAATATAACATGTTTATATTTACAAACCATTGAGCAACTTTAAGACATGTGTTACCTTTATTCTCAAAGGAAATGAAAGCTGACAAACTGAGTTAAAGCGTAAAAACTATTTTGGGCGCAAAAAAAGTCAACGTAACAAAAGCAAATATTTGAAGCCTAAAAAAAGTCTAATACGAGTATGTACAGTAACATGAATTTATTTACTTTTTTGCTGTTTACAGTGGAGTTCTATTTTGCCACTATATGGCATTCTAGCCTCTAAGAAATTGAAACTTTATATGAACTGGAAATATTTCCCAGAAGTGTGTTTTAATTGGTTTACCTTCCCGGATATGCCATCTTAGCCATTTATTATTATTTATAATAAATTCATTGTTATTAAAATATTTTTCCTTCTGGCTTCAGTTCAAAAATATTATGACCGTCACATAAATTAATCAGATTGCAATTCTGGCAAATAATTTTGTTATGCACTGTAAAAATTTTTGGGCGGTTTTTTTTCCTTTATCCAAAACAATAACAAAATAAAACATATTTGCCTTTCACTTATTCCCCTGAAAGCAACAGCCATCACAGTAAACTTTCATTATCTTGAAAAGTTTTGTTGGTATAGGATTTATTTTCATGCATGCACACACGCACACATACTCGTACATACGTGGCATGCAGATAGATATAAGTTAGCAAACCTATGCCTTGATTTCTTTTTTCTTTCCTTTAAACTCCGTTTTGGATCATTCTTGGTGCCGAAAGAAAAATAAAGAAGAATGAAAGGCAACATGAAATATGTATCCCAAGTTTGTTATTGTTGTGTTGATGTGAAATTCATCATTTCCGCTCCGTTGGAGACAAATGAAGAGTAATGAACGTAAGAAATAGAACAAGATATTCTCGGGCTTTTCTTTTTTCGAATATGCCAGTGTGCAAGCAAGTTTAGTTTATTTAATGTAGGCTGTACTATCGATTAAATGATTAGAAAGGGCAATATTAAATCTCATGAAATTACCATTTTCAAATACCATAACTTTTTGGATTGAAGTTAAAGTCTTCAGAACTAACGGTTTATGTCTAAAGCTGACTAATCAGTATTCTATGAAGTGTAGTGAAGATAATATGGAAATTTGCTGGCTACTGAAACAATTTTCACAGGACATGCAATTTTTCTCTAAATATTTTGGAGATTCTTATTCTAAGAGAAATGCCATGAAAACTCTCACTGTACATGAATATGAATTCTATTGGTGGAATTTTTTTACGTTTAATTATTAAATTAAAATTCTTTATTAGGTTTTGAGTTCAAATCTGCAGCCAGGAAATATTTTTTTTTAATTTTTAACAATTTATATTAAATTTATATTATCTTTGTTACGGGGGGGTTCAAGCAGAGACTGTACAAAGTAGCGTATGATTAATATTTGTGAAGCTATTTTATATTATAATACTCATACGCCACATGGGTTGGTTGAAGTAGTTAACACGAGACTATAAAGCAGAAAGTCCAGAGCTCGACTTCATGTTCAGCCGTGAATATGGTGTCGAATTCTTCCGCTCAGCATCAGCGCACGGTTGTGTAAGTTGTTGTCACACTGTTCTAGTGATGAAGGCATGGCACTGCCCACTGAATATATTCTGTAAAATTATTATTTATTCTGTAAAATGCAACAAGCCAGGAAACAACATATAAAAATCGCTAACTTGTGATTTTAAGTTACTGTTTAATTAAGAAACACAATTTTTTTTACAACTCTCATTTCGTTGCAGTCAGTTTGTCTTCGTATGGCTTCAAAGCACAGAAAGTTAAGTTGCTTGGCAATAACAAATTTCTTAAACATCATATAGTAAATAGACTTATTTTGCTCATGGGCGGAACATTTACTTTTTTGTCAAATGACAAAAAAAAAAAATCTCCAAAATCTCCCATCTAAAATGCATCGTATGTCTTTGTCAAATGTTAATTTGTTTAATATCCACTTTAATACGTGCTTTGCTTAAAAGGTAAGCTGTTGAATTTTAAAATTTGTTTTATAACAAAATGTTGTGAAAAACGCTTTGAAGTACTCAAAAGAAGAGAAAAACAAACATTTTTCTATTTTCATACACAACAGCTAAATGGAGATTTAGTAAGGAAAATAAATCATAATGAAAATAACAACGCGTATAAAATGTAAACAAGTCAGCCAAGCAAATAAATAAGAAATTAATCATCGCAATTAAATGCTAAGCCGATGAAAATCCCTAAAAATAAGATTCATACTGGACCCTGATGAAATACATCTTCAAACAAATGAGGAAAACAATTTTTTAAAGATGGAATCTTTTTGCGCCGTTGAATCCAAATTGTTTTTTTTTTAGTTTTTCTTTTGCATGCCACCTCTGTTGTTTGGGTATTTATTTTTCTTGGCCTTTCGAACTGCTCATAATGTACCTTTCACAGTATGTTGGAGATAAAAGAAATGTAAACCAGTTTAGAGTGTCTAAAGCGACAGTGGGATTTCTGAGAAAAAAGTCAAATTGAGCGTTCGTATTGAATAGCAATTGTATAGGGCTATAGAAATAATAACGGCAGAGCACGTAAGAAAAATTTTATAAAATATAGAATAGTAAAAAGACAAACTTTTTAAGCCGCATGAAAACACTTTTCTTCTTCAGTAATGTATTGCAGGCCATCATGATGCGTTTAAAGTCAAATTGTGGAAATTTATATAAAAAAATAATAAATAAAGCTATTCACGGTGTTCCAGTTAAATCATCAAATAATTTTATTAAGCGATGAAAGTCATGTATATGATATTCAAATGAGTTTAAGTCATTTGGTCGTTCTATTAATTAAAAGAGATTTTGCTGGAGTTATTTTTATAGTTTTAATCGATTATTATTTGATTATTATTCGATTATTAATCGACTATTAATCGATTATTATTCGATTATTAACCGACTCATTTTATATTAACCGATTACTATAAAGTTTTTATTACTTCATTATTTTTAAAATACACAGACACCTATTCTTTTAATTTTAAAACAATTTTATTGATATTGCTGTTCCTTAAGACTTTCCAATTTAGTCCTGCCCAATTGTAGAAATTAATTTCAAAAATAATAATAATTTAATAAATTCTTCTGGTTTCTTGACCTCTTTTTAATTATTATTGTATTCTGATATTTTTAAGCTTAAGGTCTCTTCATTTTAGTTTAATTTTTAATTTCAATATTTCGTCACTCCTTTGTGTGACTTCTTCAGGAAATTAATTATTTTATTAAAAAAAAAATAAAATAATTAATTTCCTGCAGAAATCACACAAAGGAGTGACGAAATATTGAAATTAAAAATTAAAGTAAAATAAAGAGACCTTAAGCTTAAAAATATCAGAATACAATAATAATTTAATAAAGCTTTTGACGGACTTCATAGAGCTTTTTTTATTAAATAATTGTGTTTAGTGATGAACTCCATTTCTATGATATTTAATTAATAGGGCTTGAGTTTAATCATTTAACCGTTCTATTAGACGATTAGAGATTTTGGTTTAGTTACTAATCGATTATTAATAGACTATTATGCGACCATTAATCGACTATTAATCGGTTATTATTTGATTATTAATCGATTAATTTTGTATTAATCGATTAATTTTGTATTAATCGATTAATTTTGTATTAATCGATTAATTTTTTATTAATCGATATATTTTGTATTAATCGATTATTTTTGTATTAATTGATTAACGGTTACTATACATTTTGCACCATTTTTAAACTACACAAACACATGTATTCCTTAAAATATAAAGCAGTTTTATTGATATTGTCGTTCGTTAAGATTTGGTAAGTTCTCATAAATCGTTTAAATCCAGAAGAACGCTTCACAATTGTGGAAATTTACTTAAAAATAATAATAAATTAATAAAGCTGTTCACGGAGTTCATAGAGCTTTTGTGTCAAAGAATTTTGTTTAGTGATGAACCCCACTTCTAGGGTATGCAATTATGTTTTAATTAATATATAAAACAATTTTATTAATATTGCCAACACAAAAACCATTTAAGAATTTTAAATCATTTACTTCAGATAATTAATATTAATGAAAAGTTTGCTTTTGTAATTTTCATTATAATAAATTTGAAATGTGTTCATGTTTACTTTTATTTCCTAATTCGCTGAACTTCTTCGGGCAAAATAGGGATACATAATTATTTGTAACAGTCAAGAATAGATTCAGTTGAGAAAATTTCCAGTTTTAAAGCTGCAGGCGCAAACAAATAATTATAAAAATAATGACAGCAGAAAATGTGCAATAAATATTCCATGTAGAAGAGAAAATTACAAGAAAAACAGAAAAATTAATCAAAATACAATAAATGTAAAAGATTTAATGAATTCCTCATAAATTCTTAAGTGCGCATTAAAAGAAAAGTAAAGAGAAAAATAATGAATAACTTTAGGGAGGATACTATATTAGCTGTTATCCTTACAGGTATAAACATTTTATATGTGCTTGTTTTAGTATTGTACTAAAACTTAATAAAGGCTCTTTCAATACGGGTGCAATGATGAAGTACATGCGAAATTGAGACAACTCATATGATTGAAATGTTTAAAATCTGAATTAAATATTATTAACTGCTGAAATGTAGTCTTGCGCACTGCTATTAAATCGCTATTTTAAAGATTATTGTGGTATTTTTTTTAGAAAGTATCTACTTCTCGGAAAAAGTACTTCTCAAAAAAAGACTTGACAGATTGAAGACAATTTTTTTTAAATTATTATTATTTTTCCATTTTATTATTATTACTTATTTCACTTTATTATTTTTTACATAATTTTTTGAAAGGATTTTTGTGGAATAGTATATTTCGAAATGGTTGGAAAAAGAAATTTTGGAAAATATAATTTTTGAAAATATAATATTTGCAATTGCGATTTGAGTTAAGAAAAAAATATGGTCATGGTACTTTTAGAAAGATGTACGCTTTGATAAGGGTATTTTATGAGAATATTATTATTACTAATAAAAAAACTATACGAAGAGCTATTTACTTAAAAAGGGGCAAAGTATATTTTTTTGAAGGTACCTTTTTGTAAAAGTACTTTTTTTCAAGGGAATGCACTTCTAGTAAAAATAAAGACTTTCTGGAGGAAAGTATTTTCTGAAAAGATACTTTACTGAAAAATGTATAATACTATTTGAAAAAAGTAGCTTTTTAAAAATGTACCTATTTTAATAAATATTTTTTTTTAAAAGTACCTTTTTTAATGAAGTAACTTTTTTAAAAAGTACCTTTTTTAAAAAGTACCTTTTTTAAAAAGTACGCCTTTAAGAAAGTACCTTTTTTAAAAAGTATTTGTTTTAAAAAGTACTTTTTTCAATAGTACATTTTTTAACAAGTACCTTTTTTTAATAGTACCTTATTTTAAAAAGTACGTTTTTTTAAAAAGTTCCTTTTTCAAAAAGTACCCTTTTCAAATAATAAGGTTTTTATAAAATATATATCTTTTTTAAATGTACCTTTTTTAAAAAGTACATTTTTAACCCTGTACTTTTAAGAGGTAATACTTATTCCAAAAGTGTATTTCGAAAAGGTAAGTTTTACAAAAAGGCTCTTTCTAAAATTAGTATATTATTAATGTGAAATTATATGTGTAACTATTGTGACTTCAAGTTAAACGGCATTTGAATTAAAACTTAGAATATATATCAAAATAGATTTGTCAATAAGTCGCACAAAAGATTCCATTGTTCGCCTTGGATTAAGCTGCTCCAGTAACATTTTCTAACAAAGTAGCGTGTAACTTCTTAAAAATAGACCCTATAATTTTTCTACATCACCAACAACAATAACAACCAAACAGCATTAATGTTAAAGCTTTAAAAAAATAGTTTCTTTAGAATAAAAGAATGATTAATAGCCTTTTTTGCTTTCCAATCATTTTGTTGTTGTGTAAATAAACATAAAAACCATTGAAACCAGAAAAATTGCAACCATCAACACGGACGCTTTGATGACCTTTATTTTGTTTATAGCCAAAGGCTAACAAAGTTGCGACTTGGTAAGTTCATTTTGGTGTACTGAATTATAAATGGTTGTTTAGGGTTATTCTAGGAAATAGAATGCGTGTTATTTTTTGGTAAAATTTTTTTCCTAACCCCCAGCGGTCAGCTCTGATTCGTTTTTACTTATGAAGATTTTAGATTTATAAAAGAAATATTGAAAGTAGCACCCTTTGGAGTCTATTGGTAAGTGAAATATATTGCAGATGTGTGATGTAGCAGCTAATTAAAAGCTGAGAGGAGGGCATTTCATTAGGTAATTTATTTTAAAAAATTTTGTAAAATAACCACTTAGAATTTTTTGGAAAACAAAAAACCAGCTATTAATCGTTTTTTTATTCTTGAAAAAAACCATTTTTAAAGCTTCAGCAATAAAGCTGTTTTGTTGTTTTTCTTGCTATTGATGAGGAACAATGAAAGGATCTCTTATTAAGAACTATCATGTTACACGCTACTTTGTTAGCGAATGTTAGTAAAAAAGCTTGACACAACGCGAGAAATAGGAACCATTCAGCGTTTTGATTGAAATGCCGTTTGACCTAAGACCACAATAGTTTCTTGATTCCGCATTCAATAATATACTAATTCTGGAAAGAGCCTTTTTGTAAAAAGTACCTTTTCTAAAAACACTTTTGAAATAATTATCTTTCCGTAAGTACTTTTTAAAAAAGGTACTTTTTAAAAGAGGTACATTTAAAAAAAAAACTTTTTAAAAAAGTTTTTTTATAGGTACTTTTTAAGAAAAGTACTTTTTAAGAAAGGTACTTGTTAAAAAAGGTACTTTTTAAAAAAAGGTGCTTTTTAAAAAGGGTACTTTTAAAAAAGGTAATTTTTAAAAAAGGTATTTTTTAAAAAAGGTTCATTTTAAAAAAGGTACTTTTTAAAAAAGGTACTTTTAAAAAAGGCACTTTTTAAAAAAGGTACTTTTTAAAAAAGGTACTTTTTTAAGAAGGTACTTTTAAAAAAGGTACTTTTAAAAAAAGGTTCTTTTAAAAAAGGTACTTTTTAAAAAAGGTACTATTAAAAAAGGTACTATTAAAAAAGGTACTTTTTATAAAAGGTGCTTTTTAAAAAAGATACTTTTTAAAAAAGTTACTTTTTAAAAAAGTACTTATTGACCCACCCTCGTAATAATACCAAGGCAAGTAAGTTTGAAATGATAAATTTTCATTATTTTATTATTTTCTTTAGAATGTGGTCTCATATCGCAATTTGCATTAGTGTATAGTTTTCAGGCTACACTATCAACTTCAGAGATATTTCTTAAAATTAAGATGACAATTTATTGCTAGATATTTATTTTTTTTTTTTTTTAAATCCTTTTGCAAGCAAAAACAAATTTGAAATCAAAGATCAAAATCAGTTATAGTATAAATATCAATTCATTTCACTCCTTTACAGCTCTGGTAACTGCCTGGTGAACAGAATCGATCAACAAAAACACGTACTCATATATAATAAATTGCCCAAAATTAATATGTTCCCTATACAAAAAAAAACCCTATAACTCACTTTATTTTAATTTCCTTTCTCCTTATCACTGGCATTTTCATTAAATAGAAAAATAAATAATTCCCAATTAATTCTATCGGCTGTTGTTATCTTCTTATAATCGACATCTTCAAAAAAAATTATTACATTTTGTAGACCTTCAACCAAAAGACAGCGAACTTAAACAAGGCAATAGTAATTGTTGGCAATAAAGAATTTCAGCCATCTACTGTGAAAAAGGTCAATTGTTGCACAAAACAGCAAAGTAATGAACTTGGCAATAATAAATAGAATCTCAACAATAGTTATTTAACACTGAAGGAAATTGACTAAGAGTAGAAAATGATACCTACTGCAGTTGTTCATAAGGAAAGATGTTCATTTGC
Source organism: Linnaemya tessellans (assembly GCA_951800035.1). NCBI lineage: Eukaryota > Metazoa > Arthropoda > Insecta > Diptera > Tachinidae > Linnaemya > Linnaemya tessellans. The sequence goes on from OX637536.1 coordinate 25,909,110, forward strand.
TAAGACAATAAGAATACAATAGAACAGGATATGCAATCAAATATTGTGTTCCGTTGTGAATTATTTACCAGAGAGCGAGAGCAAACACACAAGAATATGAGGCAAATAACAAACAAAACAAAATAATAGTAATAATAGAATACAATTTGCAATAAAAGAGCTAAAGTGGAGACAAGTTCTAATAACATTTAAGATTAGCAAATATAAGTAGACAATATAACAATGCAATAAGTATTGAGTGATTTTCTGTTTGGCTTTTTACCCGGAAGTATGAATTCTTTATTAGGTAGAGAAATATATATACCGTTTTTTTATAGCTTGTCGCTGCTTTAGTTGAGAACCCATTTAACAGCTGATAGTTGCTTTTTGTTTAGTTGGCTTTGAAATTTCATTATGAATCGAATTACACCAGAGCAACGCGCGCAAAGTGTAGACATTTGTAATCAAAATAATTTTTCTCTTGGTCAAACTCATCGTGCATTTTTTCCATTTTATGGAGTCTATAATCTTCCCTCAGAGCGGCTAATTCGAAAGTTTTTCAATCATCTGACAGCATTATTCGTTTGTAAGTCGATTCATTGTTAAATTATAGTCCAAACTGAACATGTTCAAGAGCAACAGGTTACGCGCAAACAGCTGGCCTGTCAATAACAGTGTTTCCAGAAAGAAAATTGCAAAGAAATCACCCTTTACCCTTCTTTCAATTATTTACGTATTTATAAAACTTTAATTTTCCTTCATTGTCGTCTGTTGATACTTCTCATATGTTTTCTGCGTATGATTAATATGCAATGGCATTGCCATTACTCATACGTCCTGGTGTCTATTTCAAAACATTAAACGTTAGATATGTTTGAGGTAAATAAATCGTGTTTTTCTTAGAGTGTCACAACCACAGTTGCCATGGTTGGTAACATTCTACCAAAATTGGTAATTTTCTTTAGGGTTGGTAACTTTGTTTTAAAGGCTTGACAAACTATCAAATTATTGCTTTTCTTTTATCATTTTTCCGCATTACTCAACACTGAGAAAAAAAATCATTAAAAACAACTGTGTGAATGTGCGTCAAATTGTTCAACGGCGTAATATGCAAATGTCATTATGTTTGGTCAGCAAAAGATTATATTAAATGACTGCAATATTAAATAATTTATTTAAATTAAATACGGAATTCGTAGGTATAATGAATTGAAATATTTATTTATGTTCTAAAATGAATTAAAACGTTTTATGTTATGTTTTTTATTATTAAAAGTTGTTGTTTTTATTATTATAAAAATAGAGATTTTTGTTTTTATAAAAAAAAAATTTTGGTAGCTTTTTGGTAACATTTTCGGAAAATTTTGGTAGAAAATTTTTTTACTCAGTGGCAACCGTGGTCACAACACCAGAGCATCGCGTGCAAATTGTTGAAATTCTTAATCAAAATAATTGTTCTCTTGGTCAAACTCTTCATGCACTTCTTCCATTTTATGGCGTCCTTAAGCGTCCTTCAGAGCGGCTAATTCGAACAACAATAGATCGTTCTTGGACCACATTTACTGTTACTGATCATGTGCATCGTGCATTCCGTGAGACGCCGAATAGTGCGCACTGAAGAAGTTGTAGCCGCTGTACAGGAAAGCATTGAAGATGCTCCTAATCAATGAATTCGTCACCGTTCTCAGAAACTGGGGTTATGTCCTTCTACTTTATGGACGATTTTTTTGAGTTGTTGAAAATTGGTGTTCCAGATTGCGCGCCTTTTACGTGCCAGCCGTGGCGGCCACATGCCAGAAATCATATTTAAACATTAATTTCATAAAATTTTCTCTCCAATAAAGCTGGTTTCATTGATATGAAAAATATATTTCCTTGTTTTATTATGAGTTAAACCTGTGTCACTCTATAAAAAACACCCTTTACATTTTTTTAATATAAGATTATCAATTGCAATTTGAATGCAATTTTTACAGGAAAAAAACTGTATTTCTTTAGACATAAAATATGACGTACGCAGGCTTAACAGTTGCTTAAATATTTTTAGATTATTGACAAAGACATGAGAGCCCAAATACAATCGATATAAAAATTTTTTTTTGTAATACATAAAATCGCGCCTGTGGTGGCCGAATAGCAAAAGAATACACTAACACTAAGTTCAATAATATTTTATTAAGTATTGCTTATCTTTTATGATGTTAAAAGTACCACACAGCCCAATCCACGTTATAAAAAATAGATCAGATAAAAATATCGTATAATCCTAAGCATTACATCGTTGAGTTCGTAACTAAATTAGCATAAGTATAAGCAACTTAATCGCTGTTTTTTTTCATTTTCTAAAATTATATCTCTTAATGAAATTTCCAGCACCTTCGCTTACCTGGCGACTTCGTTAAGCGAAAGTTATTTTTAAGCTCATTTAACATGTAAATATAACAGCACTTGTAGTACTTATAACGCTTCAATGCTTTTATTGTATCCGTAATATTAAGGAAAACAACAATTTTTGCTCGCACTAGATGGAGAAAATAACATGCACTCGTTATAACAAAACAGCCCTTCCATTGCTGCCGTCTTGAACGGCATTCCTCTCATAAACAAAATACTTTGTTTCGATAAGATGAACTACTTGAAAATCATTACTTGTTTTTTAAAATGAACGTTCGTTCACAATCAACGTGTGGCACGTGTAGCCTATCAGGAGATCAACGAAGCAAAAACTACATGTAGCAAGTGTTTTTTTGTTCTCTTTTTCCAATAACGAAAACAGCAAATTAAACATAAAACAAAAACAAAACCAAAAAAAGAAATAGGAAATATTACATCAATACAGTGCTAAACACGTAGTTTGGTTAATTTTTTTTTCTTTCTTAGATTTCCCACTTCGTGTACAGTTTGTGGCAAAATAGGCTCTTTAAAACAATTGCTGTTGTTGTTATTGTTTTCTGGCACATAAATGACATTAGCATTCCCATTGCACTCATCTCAGTTACAATTTGAAGTGGCCGGAAAATGGAAGGCAAATGGAAAAAATACAACAGCAATCGCAACTGCAATAACAACAACAACAACAACGACAACGACCCTACAAAAAAAATGTAGCATCTACAACAATTCTGGCAGCAATTGAATGTTCAGTGCGGTATTTGTAACTCGGCTACCAAAGAAAGATGCACAGTGGGACTCAAATCGAAATATTACATAATTCATTTTCAAATGCCTAGACAGTTTACAGAAATAATAATAATAATAATAATAATAATAATAATAATAATAATAATAATAATAACAATAATAATAAAACAAAACCGTGATAACCTATTGAGAATAGTTGAAATGTTTTCAAAAGATATTAAAATGAAATTTGGGATCGAAATATGTAACTAGGGGAAACTATACAACCTCTCGAAATTTTCTAATTGCGGACCTGGAAAACATAACACCACTTAGAAGAGACGAACACTACAGGTACTTGGGACTGAGACAACATATCACAATAGACCACAGGAAACAGAAAGAAGATATTAATAAAGAATTCAAAAGAAGGATTAATATGGTATGTAAGAGCAAATTAAATGGTAGAAACCTTATAAAGGCAATAAACACATTCGCTATAACTCTTCTTACATACATATACATTTGGTATCATATCCTGATCGAATACAGATTTAAATAACTTCGATATTAAAATCCGTACTACGCTAACGAAGTTTAAATATCACCACCCGAAAGCATCGTTAGAACGGATAAACATCCCAAGAAAGTTAGGAGGAAGAGGGATACTAAATATCAAGATACTATATGATAAACAACTCACAAAATTAATAGAATATTTTAAAACAAAAGCTTCAGTATCTCCTCTCTGCCGACAATAACCTCATTCCACTAAATCTTAAAAACAATAGCAACAATGTTCAAACAACAATAGAGAACCTTATTCAAGACTGAAAATCAAAACCGCTGCATGGAAAATACCCAAACTTGATCAGTCAGGCTTATGTAGATAAAATAAATACTAACAATTGGCTTAAATATAGTAACGTCTTTGTTGAAACCGAAGGACTTATTACAGCCCTTCAGGATGGAGTAATACAAACGAAGAATTACAGGAAATACATAATTCGTGACAGTACACTAACAGACGATAGTTGCCGAAGGTGCGGTAATACGCCTGAAACCATACAAACACCTACTTAATAGCTGTCCTACTCTCCTTCCAAATCATTACAGGCAAAGACATGATAATATCGGAAAGATAATATATATAAATATAATAAATAAGCTAAATATTAACGAGCCAACAACACAGTACTACAAATATCAACTTAAGCCAATAATCGAAAATAACCAATATGTTATCTACTGGGATAGATCAATACTAATCAACAGCCTGACAGATACGAATATACCCAATAGACCAGATATGATAGTAGTAAATAAACAAAGAAAAATAGCCCAGATCATTGACTTCGCCGTACCATATGATACTAATATACAAGATACCATAGCCATAAAAAAATCTAAATATATACTGCTTGTCCAATACATTAAGAACACACACACAATCTAGTCAGGGTAGATATCCTACCAAAAGTAATAAGCTCTATGGGAACAATACCCAAAGATACCACGTATGCAAAATTAGACCTTGATGTAAAAATATTAACTGAAATGCAAAAGGCAATTCTAATAAAAGCAACGACGATAGTGAGGGAAACATTAGGATAACGGATATAAAAGATGGATTATATCCCCACAGAGCGTAACCTTTGGTCTTAGACCCGGTACGTCAATTCCAGCATAAGCTGAGAATGTATAATTCTATAATAATAATAATAATAATAATAATAATAATAATAATAATGTTTTGTCACGTGAAGAACGCATAGAAGCATGGAAAAATAAAACTCTACACGGCATACACCCTTTTCAGAAGGAACAAGATTTCATCGACAAAACCAGCTCAACCACATGGCTTCGGCATGGGTCTCTTTTCGCAGAAACGGAGGTATTTATGATCGCTATACAAGATAAAGTCATAGCAACTAGGAATCACCGGAAATACATATTGAGGGAAAACCTAGAAAACGATACATGCCGGCGATGCCAAAACAGCGCAGAGACCATCGAACATATTATATGTGGATGCATATGCTTAGCATCGCACGATTATACTGCGAGACATAATCAGGTAGCGAAGATCATCCACCAAGGCCTAGCAATAAACAACAAGCTTGTATCAGAAAAATGTCCATGCTATAAGTACGAGCCTCCACCAGTCATCGAAAACAGAAAAGCCAAGCTATAGATCGCACCATACGAGCTAACAAGCCGGATATCGTTCTGTTCGACAAGGTGGAGAAGAAAATCATCTTGTTTGATATCGCTATCCCCCTAAACAATAACATCCAGTCAACGTATAGCACGAAAATCGATGAACTTAAAGCTATGTACCATGTAGAAAAGGTAGATATAGCGCCAATCGTCATATCAGCCACAGGACTAATACCAAAGAACCTTGCAGTCCAGCTTAAGAAAAACAACCTCAACGACACCCTGGGGATTATTCAGAAATCTGTGATTCTGAATACATGCAACATTGTAAGACGCTTCCTACAAGCAGAGTAAAATAAATAATAATAAAAGAAGTAAAAACGTTATATTCGACCGGGTCCAATTTTAAATACCCTCCAAATATTTAGTAAGTGAATTTAAAATGTTTAACTTGGTGGCACAGAGTTTCTTTATATAATATCGAACGTCAACGCCTACTGAAGGGGGCGGGTTTAAAAATAGACAATATCATGTTTTCCACAGACGAACGTATGGGCATTGCTGGACCGTCTTAGACTTCATCACTAATCAAGAATATACATATTTACTTTATAGGGTCCAATTCTCTTTGGAGGGTATAAAAACTGTATTTTGGCGGGGTCGCTCTGGCAAGGGCTGTGGGGGAAATATTTCACCTTTGTCATAAAACTCTAAAAATATATGCTTGGGATCATTATATACAAAATTAAAATGTCTTTTTTTTATAGGGTCAGTTAGAGAGCAAAGGGGGAGAGGGGGTAGGGCAGAAACAGGTAGACATATAACTCTAAAAATAAATGCTTGGGATGATTATACACAAAATTAAAAAAAATTTATTTATTTTTAATAGGGTCATTTAGCGGCCAAAGGGGGGAGAGGGGGTAGGGCAGCAACAGGCAGTCATAAAACTCTAAAGATAAATGCTTGGGATGATTATATACAAAATTTAAAAAATTTTTTTTTTTTTTTTTGGTAGGGCAGAGTAGTACCAGGTTTCGTCTCATCTTCGTCATTAAAGCTTAAAAATGTTATTTTTATGCTATTTTTGCCTATAATAACGCCCACTAAAGTGGGCGGGGTCAAAAAATATTTTTGTCTTATTTTATGGCTCTAAGTTTAAGGCGTTGGACCGTATTTGACATAAAAATATATCATTTGCTTAACAAAATAACCAAAAAACTTTAAAAATTATGTTGTTTTTTCTGGATTGGTTTAGTTCTTCTTAGGGGAACTTTTTTCCCTCTTGCCCGAGTTAGCCCATCTTCGAACTTAACCTGGTCTAAGCTTCAAACTATATTTATGCCAAATTTCAAGAGTCTAGCTCTTTTCGTTTGGACTGAATCGTGATTTCCACAGACGGACGGATGGACGGACGGACGGACATGTTCAATTCGTCTTAGATTTCATCACTGATCAAGAATATATATACTTTATGGGGTCTGAGATGGATATTTCGATGCGTTACAAACGGAATGACAAAGTGAATATACCCTCCAAATTCTTTTATGGAGGGTATTAAAAAAGCAGTTAATCATCAGAGCCTAATCCGTTGGCATAGCCCGGGATAGGTATTTTCCAATGTCATAGAGATTGAGAGATTTAGTAACTCTATAATAATAATAATAATAATAATAATAATAATACTATAATAATATATATACTATTTTGATTCAATGATATATAACTATTTTGATCCAAATAAATCAGTTGCTCCGCTGCACGTCAGTCATTGTGCGAAACTTTTTGTCAAGTTTCCCAAAACATCAGCTGCCTAAGCATCTTACAAACATGAGAAACTATTCCACGGGAAACAACCAACTTCTTGCGTCGTGTCGTATACTCCTATAATAATTTCAAAGAAATTAAATGCAAACAATTAAGAACTTTATATTCGACCGAGTCGAATCTTAAATACTCTCCAAATATTTAGGTAATAAAAACTCTTTTTCTATTCTTATTGAAATTTACTTTTTTATGGTATTTGGCTTAAATAAAGAAGAAAAAAATTTATTTGAATACAGTCGTTTTCAATTTCCATCAGCATTAACCCTAAAACGTCATCCCTTGCCATGACGAATGATGAAATGACAACGGAAGATTTTATTTTCAAATTAAAACCAAAAACGAAGGCTATGAAATGTTAAAGATTAAAAAATAAATAAATTCATTTCTTTAAATATTCATTAAAAAGTGTCTCTTAATACATAAAAAATTTGTCTTGGCATCCATTTTTGCTTACGAAGTGTTTTATGGTCTCTTGAAATATGTCGTAGTAAAAATAACGAAGGATGACGTTAGTGTTTGTAAAATAAGAATGACGTTCCAGGGTTAAAGCAGTTTAAGTATTAATATTTTATATCAACGTGCACAACAGAGACTGAGATAAATTAAAAATGTTTAACAGTTTCTTTAAGACATTTCTGGGCCCCATTTTAAAACTCTATTTTATATTCTTTTAATTTTTTTACCTTTAATTTTTTAATTTAAGTAAAAGTATTGAGCGTGAGATATCCAAATATTGAAAAATAAAAATATTAAAGTTGTTAAAGTTATTATTTTGTGAAAAAAGGCTCAATGTTATTAATTAAATTAAAGCCCTATTTTGATAAGGTTACTCCGGGAAGGGCCGGTGGTCGTAAAAACGTAAAAACTTAAGTTGTGCGGTAGTTAAGCGTAGAAAAAAAATTTTTTTTTTTGATAGAATGATTTAGAGGGAAAACATGGATGGAAGGGTAGGGCAGGGTAGGGGAATATCGGAGAACATGTTGTCGTAAAATCTTAAAAATGTAATTTTTAGGGAATTTAGGCTTAAGGAATACAATTGGTTAAATATTGACACTATTTTTGAATATAATATCTTACTCCAACGCCCACAAATGAGGCGTGGTCCAAAATGTGTTTTTCTGATTTTCTAGCTCCAAGTTTAACGCTTTGGACTTCCTTTGACATAAAAATATATAGTTTTTGCTTAACAAAATTCATCCTTTCTAGTTCCGGCGCAACACACTGCATATGTAGAGGCCTTCCTCTGGGTGCTGGTACGAATTAAAAAAAAAATAATAATAATAAGAGCTCAAGAAGAAGTTACAAATGTGCGCCAGGGTCCTAAATTAAACAAAAAGTAAATTAAAGCTACCAAAATTTGCTGGAGCATTTGATTTTAGTCAGCAGCTTAAGCCTCCGTAAGCAAATAACACTTGGGCTCTTCCTACTGTTTTTAATTTAACAGACAATAACTTTTAAAATATGTACTTCCATTAGGCATATAAAAAAAAAAAAAAAAAAAAAAAAAAAAAAAAAAAAAAAAAAAAAAAAAAAAAATAAAAAAAAAAAAAAAAAAAAAAAAAAAAAAAAAAAAAAAAAAAAAAAAAAAATAATATAAATAAAATAAAAAAGGTTTAAATAGGTTTTTGCTAAATTTTTACCTCCAATATAATTTTATCAATATATATATATATAATTACTAATCGAATTTATTATAACTAAGTAGAAAAAGATACTAATCTTAAACTCCTTACAACTAATATTATATAATTGAAATGTAACATATTAAATAAGAAATAAATTGAATTGAAATAAATATCTTATTAAATGTTCATTTTGCAATTTTATTTCTCCCCCTTGTCAACAACGAACAAAAAAAAATGCCAACAACAAGTGAAACAATAATGATGTCAACTGTTATTGGCCTTTAAGGAAAACAATCATGGCTAGAGAACGTCTTTAAAACGAGCGCTACAACAAGAAAAGACGACTAGAGAATAGAAATTTTAATTCTTAATTAAGGAAATCATTTCAATTTATAATGTGTGTATGAGTGTGTGTGTGTGTGTGTATTTTTACAGACAGCTGCTTGATGAATGATGATGCGATATAAAATTCAGAATAAAATCAATCGTTTGTATAGACATACGAGGATAATTGGAAATTTGGGTGTAAAGAAATCAAAATTCCTACAGTCAGTAAAAGCTGCTTAAGAATTTGAAATTATTATTAAGATAAAAATTTCTTTATTGGGCTCAAGTTCAAATCTGCAATCTGCAGATTATTTTTTTAATGAAGTTTTATTGAATTCATATTACTTTTTTACTTAAACGTGGAATATTAAAATATTTTTAAACACCAAAATAGCAGAACGGATCAGTACAGGGAACATAAATACCAAAAAGCTTTTGATTCTAGCAGCCGACGGCTATGGAAAAATCGAAGATAAATATGTAATATTTGGAATAATAATCGTGAGGGTTGGGGAATTACGTGCTAACCAAAAGGGATTTAACTTAAAAATTAATTTATGAAGTTTTCATATTCTATTGCATTAAAATAGTAGATATTCCTACTGACTAGTGCTACCGTGGGAAGTGGAAAAAATTGAGAAAAGAACACTGATGAGATGGCGTAGCAGACTCGAAATCAGTACTGATCCCTTCTGCAAGTTTGATGATTTAAAATATTCTAATATTTTATTCTTAAATATTCCACAATAAATAAATTCTTGTCTTAATAATAAAAATTAAAATATTTAACATGAACAGAGTTTTTACGCAGGCGATCTCAAAATCAATTATATTTTTTTCAAGTTGATCACGTATTTCCAAAAACTCTGATTTTTCTTATATATTTTGTTCAGAATCATTAAAATATAATTAAACTGTACACGGTTTCAAGTATACAACAAATGAGGTTCCAAAAGTCATTTGATCCTGGACTTGCAAACTCCAAAAACGAAGATTCAAGTAGAGTGTAGATTGCGTTCTCTAATCGGTACCAATCGACGCAGTGTCGTATCGATCTACTTTAATTTAAAAGCAAATTTTCCGACTCAATTTAACTAAATAAATTTATTTGCAATTCTTTTATCAACAAAACAGTTTTAGAATTATGTGACTTAAGGCCTTTCTACATATTGCTTTTCCGAGAATGATCAGAGATCCAGAAGTTTTATAGAATAATATTAAAACCTATAACCACATTTTATGCTGTAACATATAAAAATCATTTGTACCGCACAATAAGAATTCGAGTAAAACTTTTGTTATAAAAAATTCACTACCACGTTGCAATTCCTTCTGTAAATACATTGTCATTTCTTTTGTCACTTCCTGGTCATGTTCATGTTACATCGACAGAAATAATGCAATATTTTTTCTTAAATTGATGTTGTTTAGCTTTTAGACACCAAAGAACAGTTTGTAGGTCTGTATTTTCTTTTTATAACACATAAATTGATAAGTTTTTATTTGATGCATCAAATCATCGCCAGGTATAAATTTCATTTCCCTCAAGTTGTTTGTTAATTATTAACAAACGACAAAGAATGTCTCAGCAGACATTCAAGCAGACATTGTCAACAAATAAAGAAACACAAATAAGACATTTTTTATGCATGAGTATATTTTTTTTAGTCCGTTTGCTTGTATTCATTTGTACTCATGAAATTGCTTCGAATTTAAAAGATCGTCAAAGGAATTTGAAGTAAGAGTAAACATTTGAAAATAAATTGTTTTTACAATGAGACATTTTGTTACATATTGAGCTTAATATTACATATTTAAAAGATTTTTATAAATTACTGTAAAAATATATAATATTTTGCGATTAAGGGCGATCTAATGATTGCAGATGAAGGCTAATCAAAATCTGAAGAAATGCTGGTGGATCCTTTATAGATACTAATAAAACATTTCTATATAAACACCTAACTTGGCACTTAATGCTTTTTTTTAACTTCCCGGTAAGAAAATTGAAAATTTTCAAAAAAGTTTGTATGTGTGAGTGTGTAAGTATGTGTGTGTCTGTGTGTGTCTGTGTGTGTATGTATGTGTAAATATGCGTATGTGTATGTATGTGGGTGTAAATGCTTACACACACATACGTGTGTGTTTTTATGCGTGTGTGTGTATATGTGTGTGTGTTTATATATACCCTGCAGGAGATCGAACTAGTATCAAATTAGTATTGCACTAGTACAAAAATCTCCAGTACTAGTTCCCAACTGTGAACTTTCCTATACCATGCTAATGTTCAAATTAACATTGAGTGTGTTTGGAAGGCTACTAGTACCATTGGTACTAGATAGAAACTAGGCGGATACTAGTACTATTAGTTCTAGATGAGTACTAGTATAATTTCTTCTAGTCGGATACTAGTAAATACAATTAGTTCTGCATTAGCAACTAGTTTATGTATAATAAAAATCCCTAAAAAATTTATTAAGTCTTTGTCTTCACAAGCAATTTTTGGTTCATCAATTCTTAGTTTATAAGAGGAAGTGGAAAGTTCCTTCAGGGCACACTCAATATATATATATGTATATATATATATATATATATATATATATATATATATATATATGTATATATATACATATATATATATATATATATATATATATATATATATATAATATATATATGTATATATATATATATATATATATATATATATATATATATAAATATATATATATATATATATATATATATATATATATATAAATATATATATATAAATATATATATATATATATATATATATATATAAAAACATTAATTAATGAAAAAAAAAAAGAAAATAATACCATTTTTAGAGTCTTAAGTTAGCAGGAAGTTGCAAGGATGTCCCAGGGATGTACTAACCAAAATATGTCAGGATACATATGAAAACAAAAACTTGCTGATATTTGTATATTAAATTGAATTAAGATTCATAGGCTAATTGTTCGAAATTTGTTTTTAAATCTCAGAAAGACATGATAAATATTCCAAGGCACAAAGGAAAGTCAACATCAGTTTTTATTCAACTTGCTGATTTTTGTTTAGCCTTTTGTGACATTTTAGACAATAACAACAACATTATCAAAAATTTGACACTACATTCCAGCGCCGTATTTGAAGGGGGCCTGTTACACTCTTTCATTTGTAAAAGTGTGTAAGAGTCAACGTTTTTAAAAACTTCGTTGACTTTTATTTTGGCACACTTGCAACACATCCCACAGCTTCAAAAACTTTCTAAACACATGCCTTGTGGCAATAATAAATACAAACGAATGTTGACTCTCGCTTTGTTAAATCCTGGGATGACTTTGAATAAATAATGTTTAAGTTTAAGTGTAAAGTTTAAGTTTTGTTTGCTTTGAAGGAACATTTGAAAAGTTTTTCTTGAAAAATGTCATTTTCTGTTGCAGGTTTTTTTCTTTTTTCAAAACAAGTTCAAGTAATTTATCAATTTATTCAAGCCTTAATAATATAAAAAGAAATACATACATACATTTATTTTATTTAACTTTAATTTTATTTACAATCCACGTACACATTAAAAGTTGTAAGAAAATACATATGAATTGAATTAAAAATGTAGTAGAATGAAATTTGCATAAATTGATTAAATGACTTTAGCATTAAAATGCCTGACTGATTACTCTTTAACGAGATTATAGTATTTCAAATAGCTGCTGTTATTTTTTAATGTAAAGTAAAATTTTCTCCAACTATAATTGTCAATTATGTATGAATTTCTATTTTATTACAGCATGCTAATTTTTCAACGGCCTCAAGTTCAAATCTGCGAAACTGCTAATTATATTTTTAGTTTGAATTTGTTCATATTCTATTTATTTATTTTAAGAGTGGAATATTAAGAATATTTTCCATAGTCATCAAAACAGCAGAATAATTGTCAATTTCAGACAATTTCATCTCCTTTTGCTATTTCATTTGATTTGATAACAAGTTTTTCATATGTTGGCAATTCTTACCCCAAACAGACACAAAATAAGTAAAATTTTCTTTCAATTCTGGTGATTCTGTTAAAGTTAAGCAAAAATTGCGTTTCGTAAAATTCGTTATATTTTCGGACAACACAATCGTCCTTGTGAGACATTCTGTCAACAAGCAAAATTGCCGCATTTGGGCTTCTGCAAATCCTAAAGCGATTATTAAAAAGGTTTTGCATGCTGCTCAAAGGCCCGCTCTTTTCGAAGATGCAGCTATTTCCGAAAGCCCCTACAGTTTCATCTTCGGTACTCATATGTACTCTTTGGGAATGCTGTAAGGGTCTATGGAACACGCTATCGAGAGATGATAACAACTCAATTTTGGCCTATTATTGATGGCATGGAAATCACTGACATGGTGGGCATTTTTCAGATATCATTTTTCATTCATAATTTGCCGAAATTTTCTCTTCATAGTACAATAAAAATTTTAATCTTTTTCATGTAAATTTATATACTGTGCAAACAAGAATATGGAGGGTATATTCACTTTGTCATTCCGTTTGTAACGCAGGGAAATATCTATTTGATACTCTATAATATATATATATATATATATATATATATATATATACATATACATATATATATATATATATATATATATATATATATATATATATATATATATATATATATATATATATATAATATATATACATATATATATATATATATATATATATATATATATATATATATATATATATATATATATATTTGTGATCAGTGAAGAAATCTAAGACGATCTGAGCATGTCCGTCCGTCTGTGGAAATCACGATTGAGTCCAAACGAGAAGAGACAGACTCTTGAAATTTGGTATAAATATATCATAAAGGATAGCAGAGGCTAAGTTCGGAAATGCGCTAAATCGGACAAAAGGGAAAAAAGTTCCTCTAAGAAGAACTGAACCAACCTCTAAAAAACAACATGATTTTTAAAGTTTTTTTTTGTAATTTTGTTAAGTAAATCATATATTTTTTGTGTCAAAAAAGGTCCAACGCATTAAAAAAAATTTAATTTTTTAACCCCGCCCTTTTTAGTGGGCGTTATGATATACAACAATTTACAAAATCGAGCAACAATTTAACAAATTGTTTTACATAAGCCTAAATTCCTTAAAAATAACATTTTTAAGCTTTAATGACGAAGCTGAGACGTAACCTGGTACTAATCTGCCTACCCCCTCCTCATATTTGCCTCCTAAATAACCCTTAAAAAAATGAAAATAAATTTATTTGTGTGAATATAAATATGCCGGGTTAAATATGTTTTGACGTAAGCAGTTACGAACTTAAGTTAAATATGTTATGACGTAACGAAATGACAATCAGTAAAATTTTTTTTTATGAAAATCCATATTTATATACAAAATTATTATGGGAGTGCCTTCTATTCCATACATCATTTTTCATATGCTGGCAATGCATGCCAACTCATTATTTGGCCACTGCGGGCAAAATCCCTCCAAGATCACACACACTCTCATGGCCTGTAAATTGAACTTTTATGGCCTGTAAATATTTTCACAAAATGCTCAAAAAATTTAGTAAATAAAGATTTTCATAAAAAAAAAACTGTTTGCCATTTCGTTACGTCGTGACATATTTAACTTCACAGCTTAATACGTTGTTTCGTAACTGCTTACGTCAAAACATGTTCCACTCGGCATATTTATCTTCACTCACATAATAAATTTTACATTTAATTATCCCAAATATTTATTTGTAGAGTCTTATGGCAAAGATGAAATGTCTCCCCCGCGGCCCTTGCCAGAGAGACCCCAAAAAATACAGATTTAATGCCATCCAAAAAGAATTAGATCACATAAAGTGTATACATTCTTGATCAGTGATGAAGGCTGAGACGATCTTGAAATGCCCATACGTTCGTCTGTGAAAAACATGATATAGTCTATTTATGGACCCCGCCCTCTTTAGTGGACGTTGACGTACGATATTCAATGAAAAAATAGTGTAAATATTGAACAATTTTTATTCCTTAAGCCTATAAGAAGCTGAGATGTCCTCTGACCTTGCGGAGGTGAAATATCTACCCCAAGGCCCTTGCCGGAATCACTCTGCCACAAGAGAGATTTAGAATTGTGTACAGAGATGTTTTAAAGAAACTCTGTCCCACATTTTAAATTTACTTACTAAATATTTGGAGGCTATTTAAGATTCGGCCCTGTCGAATACTATAACGTTTTTACTTGTTTGTTTTATTTTATTTTAGAAAACAACCCTTTATTTCGTATCTATTCGTTTGAACTATATCGTGATTTCCACAGACGAAGGAACGAACAGGGCTAGATCATCTTAGATTTCTTCACTGATCAAGAATACAAATACTTTATGGAATCATATAGGGATATTTCACTGTGGTACACACTAAATGACAAACTGAATATATCCTGTAATTTTTAATTATTTTTTTGGAGAGTATAAAAAAAACACTTGATATGTTTTCGTTTCTCCCATAGCTACTTCACATTTAATGGCTATTAGATGAACAAAATTGTTAAAGTAAATTTGCGCACAGTGTCCAAAGTTTTTCACGTATAAAACCACGTTGAAAGTATAACCTGAAAATGGCCATGTAACATGTCTATTTGCAGTGTTTGTAAACCAAAAAGTAAATGAAGTTATAAAATAAATTATTTTTTAATAAAAGTCCAAATTAAACAAATTCCAAATATTTTATTTTTGTAATTTTTTTCCCCACAAAGCAAAACTCTACACATTTTTACAAACACACACACACACTCAGCACAAGGATGAATTATTTTAACTGAAATGATCTGGTTTAATGATGAAGGCTTTCAAGGGACTTTAGAGGAATAAATACATTCATCCAGCATGTATTTATTTATGCTGTACAATTTGGCAGAGCGCCAAAGCCAAGCGCCATTGTATTTCACTTGGTTATTTAATAAAAAGGCTAAAAACTAAAACAGTTTGCAAAGTTTAAGCATCTGTGTGATTAGACCAATTGTCGTACAAAAAAAAATATATTAACTTTTAGTTGCTGTTTGGAATCGTAAACATCATTTTTACGGCATTTACAAACAAACTGTTTATTTATTGTTTATATCTCTGGAAAATGCTTATTTTTATTTTAGAAATCTGTATTTTATTTTTCTTTTTTCTTTTTAAGGTCTCTTGGGTGCGTCATCGCGATATACATTTGCTGACAGTTGGCCGTTATACCTATACATCGGACCAGAGATTTGAGGCAATGCACTCGCCGCATGCCGAAGATTGGACACTGCGTATACGTTATGCCCAGCGCAAGGACTCAGGAATTTACGAATGCCAAATATCAACAACGCCACCGATCGGCCATTCGGTTTATTTAAATATAGTGGGTGAGTGAATTTCATATAAAAAAAAAATATTTTATAGAATATGTGTAATTTTACAAACTAGAGTTATAAAAATGCTCAAGCTTTTCTTCCGTCACAAACTGTATTATCGACTAGTGCAGCAAAATGTTTTCGTTGTTTTGTTAAACACAAAACTCGTGTCATGTTTTAGCCTGAAGCTTTTCGCGAAACACCTCACTCGCTGCTTGGTAACGAAGGGTGGGAAAAATGTTTGCTATTTTAGAAAACAGCAAATATGCAGAATAAACAAGTAAAAACGTTATATTCGACCGGGTCGAATCTTAAATACCCTACAAATATTTAGTAAGAAAATTTAAAATGTTTAACTGGGTGGGGCACAGTTCTCTTAAGACATCTCTGTACCCAATTTTCAACCTCTATTTTGACAATGTCATTCCGGGAAGGGCCGTAGGGGAGACGTTTCAGCTCTGCAAGATCTGAGAACATCTCAGCTGCTTATAGTTTTAAGGAATACAAATTGTGTAATATTTACACTATTTTTGCATATAATATCGTACGTCAACGCCCACTAAAGGGGGCGGGGTCCAAAAATATACTATATCATGTTTTTCACAGACGAACGTATGCGCATTGCTAGACCGTCTCAGACTTCATCACTGATCAATAATGTATACACTTTACGTGGTCTAATTCTTTTTGGAGAATATTAAATCTATATTTTGTGGGGTCTCTGGCAAGGGCCGTGGGGGAGACATTTTACCTTTGCCATAAGACTCTAAAAATATATATTTAGGATAATTAAATGTCAAATTTATTATGTGAGTGAAGATAAATATGCCGAGTTGAACATGTTTTGACGTAAGCAGTTACGAAACAACGTATTTAGCTGTGAAATTAAATATGTTATGACGTAAAGAAATGCCAAACAGTAAGGTTTTTTTATGAAAATCCTTATTTAATAAATTTTGTGAGCATTTTGTGAAAATAATTACAGGCCTTAAAAGGTCAATTTACAGGCCATGAGAGTGTGTGTGATCTAGGAGGGATTTTTCCCCCAGTGGCCAAATAAGGAGCTGGCATGCATTGCCAGCATATACAAAATGATGTATGGGATAGAAGACACTCCCATAATCAATTTGCATATAAATATGGATTTTCACACAAAAAAAAAATTTCACTGATTGCGCCATTTCGTCACGTCATAACATATTTAACTTCACAGCTAAATACGTTGTTTCGTAACTGCTTACGTCAAAACATATTTAACTCCGCATATTTATCTTCACATACAGAAATTATTTTTAATTTTTTTTAAAGGAGCATTTAGGAGGCAAATCAGAGAAGGGGGTAGGGCAGAATAGTACCAGGTTACATCTCAGCTTCGTCATTAAAGCTTAAAAATGTTATATTTAAGGAATTTAGGCTTAAGTAAAACAATTTGTTAAATTGTTGCTCTATTTTTGCATATCATAACGCCCATTAAAAAGGGCTGGGTTAAAAAATTAATTTTTTTTAATGCGTTGGACCTTTTTTGATATAAAAATATATCATTTGCTTAACAAAATTACAAAAAAAAAATCAATGAGTGTTCGAACTCACGGGCGATGTGTTAACACCTTTTTGTTTATTTATTTTATATTAAACCCACAAAAACAAAGAGAATGCAGAGCAACAAACAAATGTACATACATACATTGTTATGTTTGTACATAAGCTACATACGTTGCTGTCTTGCTATCTCATTTTTATATATGTACGTATAACCACGTCACTATTCTCTTTGCTATGCATAAGACAAAACCGAAGATCAACATAAAACACTTTTTTAATATTACTCCAAATTAATACTCCGAATTAAAACACTTAAATCTCCGCTCGCCGATATCGGATCGCCTTAATTTTTGGCCTAAACTCTTCGTCGAAACCCGCACTAGCGTTTTAATCTAAAAATAATAAAATTGGCTATGAATTTCCGGAGAAAATCGCGTGGGAAAATTATATGAAAATCGCCCAATAATCACTTTCAATACCGACTGCCAAGCAACGAACAAACAAACTCTTACATCTTACACCTTATACTTGCGTATGTATTGAAACTGATAGTTTACTGCCCTAGAGGCGCGCGTATAGATGTTAACACATCAAAAAAATATTGTTTTTTAGAGGTTGGTTTAGTTCTTCTTAGGGGAACTATTTTTGCCTCTTCACCGATTTTGCTCATTTATGGTTTTGAATTGTGCTATCCTTTGAGATATATTTATACCAAACGTCAAAAGTCTAGCTCTTTTCGTTTGGACTGAATCGTGATTTCCACAGATGGACGGATGGACATCAGATTGTCTTAGATTTCATCACTGATCAAGAATATATATACATAGTTGATGGGGTCTCAGATGGATATTTCGCTGCGTTACAAATAGAATGACAAAGTGAATATACCCTCCAATTCTTTTTTGGAGGGTATAAAAATCCGATGCAAGTTTGAATGTTACTGTGATTTATTAAGCGGAAAAAATTGCTAAAGTGAGTCCTGTCAAAAACAACCTTTAACTATGAAAAATGATGGTGTCAAGGCATGAAAACAAAAAATGAACCGGAAGACCACGATCTTAAAACAATGCTAAACACACTTTGACTGCGAGGCAATATGACCGTATGGGTGGGTGTGAGCGTATGAGTGTGTTTGTGTGTTTTTTTAATGCTTGTTAGTAGTTCATATAGCACGAGTTAGGGTATTTATGCAAAACCATAAACTGTAAACGATGCTCAGGGGAAACATCAAATTTTGCAAGTGTTCAGCAGACACAGCAAATGAAAGCCATCGACTAAAACATGGAAAAATAAAGTTTGAACAAGTCAAAAAAAAAAAGGAAGAAATAAGAAAACCTCAAACTCAATCTGCAGGCTCACTTCACAACCATAAAATACGTATGGCTTCAAGTAAAATGACCAAAAACGTTGCATGAAATGTATCATATTTTTCTTAAATTTTTTTTTTTTTTTTTTTTTTGGGCATCTCTACTTACTCGTATATGATTTAAACAAAAATCATACATCATCATGTTGTTATTGTTAAATAGAACCATTTGTTGCCAGCAGCAAGCCTACAGCATTTTATTTGACTCGGCCGCCCTCAATGCCCTTATTTATAAAAGTTGTCTGGCCAGAGATGTGACCATCAAGAGCATGTCCACAATATTTTTCGTTTACACTACGAGTACCTCTCCCACAAACGTCATTATGATTTTACATGAAAGCTTTGCACGTCTGCATTGTGTTTTTTTCTTCTTCTTCTTTTTTTGGTAAATACATCAACATTATTTCCGGTTGCTATTTGTTGTTGCATCATGACCACGTTAAGTAGCATGAGGGAGACGTAAAAGTTATACGAACACATTTTTCACAATATTCTAGTTTCAGTTGACGACTGTGGCTGGATGTTAAAGTTATTTATATTTTTAAAAATCTGTGGCTTAAAACACATACAAATGGAAATACATGATTTTTATGATGAAATATATTGTTGTTGAACAAATGGAAGAAGTAAAAACAAGTAAAAGTTCTGCTGTACCGAATCCTAAATACCCTTCACCGACTTACATCTGGAGTATGTGTTTACAACCCTGGAACCATCTTTTTGATCTTTCTGATTTTCAATAATAGTTTATTTATTTCCAATATATGATTACTTAAGAAAAATATTAGTTTTATTAAATTACTTATTATTAATATTCCAAAAAAAAATATATATATTAATTTTCCACCTCTGGTACTTTATTTTTTGGTTTTCTAATTTCTCATATGAATGAATTCAGAACAAGTGAAATATTATGATTATGAGAGGTTTATAAGAGTGTAATAGAGCTTTTATTAGACTCTCATAATTTTTATGAATAAGGGGGTTAATATATGAAACAAAATATTTTATAGGTTCTTAGTTTTATGTAGCAAAAAAACATTTTCAATTTTCCAACCCTGGCACCATCTGTTTGATCTTTCTGATTTTAAAATAGGTTAGGTTAGGTTGAAAAAGAGGGGCATAAGTATCCCAATCCGTAATGGATTACACTTAGGCCCGTTGTGCGCTCTATAATAAGGAGTTCCCCTTCCACTGTAGGGAGCCTCCACCGATACCATGGAAACCTCTGAGTTTTTTAAAATAATAATTTATTTTTATACCCCACAAAAAAGAATTGGAGGGCATATTCACTTCCGCATTCCGTGTGTAACGCAACTAAATACCCCCGGTAAGACCCCATTAGATATATTCTTGATCAGTGATAAAATATTAGACGATCTAGCCATGTCCGTCCGTTTGTCTGTGGAAATCACTATACAGTCCAAACGAAAAGAGTCATATAATTGAAATTTTGAATAGATAAATTTTGAAAAATAGCACAGATCAAGTTCGTAAATGGGCTGAAGCGGGCCAAAGGGAAAAAAGTTCCCCTAAGAGGAACAAAATAAACCTCTAAAAACAAATACAATTTTTAAAGTTTGTTTGATATATTTTTATGTCAAAAAAGGCCCAACGCATTAAACTTGGAGCCATAAAATCAGAAAAATTCCTTTGTGGACTTCGCCCCCTTCAGTGGGCGTTACGTAAGTTATTATATGCAAAAATAGTTTAAAAATTTAAAAATTGTCTTTCTATTAAGACTACATTCCCTAAAAATTAAATTTTAAAGTTTGTATAATGAAGCTGAGATGTTCTCCTGTCCTACCCTCTCCCCCCTTTGGCCTCTAAATGACCCTATCCAAAAAAAAGTTTTTACATGTAGTAAGAATTTTAACGAACATTTTATATTGCTATATTAAATTGAATTAAGATTTTATAGGCTAATTGTTCGAAATTTGTTTTTAAATCTCAGAAAGACATTATAAATATTCCAAGGCACAAAGGCAAGTCAACATCAGTTTTTGTTAGTCAACTTACACAGCAGAGCAGAACAGCTGTTTTCGAAAGCCGCAACACTATCATCATTGCTCACAATAAAATTTGTGTAAATAGGAACTGTTATCACATTCAACTAAGCCACCTAATAAGTGGTGACAAACACAATACACATGAGCACTGATGATGAAAGGGTTGCGTCTTTCGAAAACAGCTGTTCTGCTCTGCTGTGTAAGTTGAATAAAACTGATGTTGACTTTCCTTTGTTCCTTGGAATATTTACCATGTCTTTCTGAGATTTAAATTAAAATTTTGAACAACTAGCCTATAGAATCTTAATTCAATTTAAAAAAGTTTTTACACTTAATAACCCCCAAAATTTAGTTTTTAGTGTTTTATGGCAAAGGTGAGATGTCTGACCCATGGCCCCTCCCGAGTGACCCCGCTAGAAAATAGAGTTTTTATTTACTTAATAATTGGAGGGTATTACAGATTCGACTTGGTGGAATTATTACCAAAAGGAAAAAATTAATTTTATTTAGTCACTTTCATATTGCAAAAATATTTTAAATTTTCCAGCTGATTTCCGGTGCGAATGAATTACTTTTAAAAAAGTTAAAATTTGTTTAAAATATAAAGAAAGAGACAACATTTATTTTTTACATTTCCACTCTTAATACAAATAGAATTTGAGCAAATTCATTTATTAAATAAAAATAAAAAATAATTTGCAGTTTCGCAGATTTGAACTTAGAGCCTGTTGAGAAAATTAACATCCTGTAATACAATTTACACAAATAAAGTTCACTATTAAAATAGAAATGCATACATTAATTTTAATTGGTGGCTTTTATAACCCAAAAAAAAATTCCAATTGTCCAAACCTGGAATCGTCTTACTGATTTTGTTTGATTTTAAATAATAAGTTAATTCTTGCTGAAGACTATAGCACTTTTAGTTGTTAATTTATTTTTTTGTTTAATTGTTTGAATTTGGGTTGTCGTTGCAATTGATTCTGTCTGATGTCTTTACAACAACAACAACAAAAAATTCAAAGCAGTTAAGCAACTAACGTGTGTGTGTTTTTTAGAGTATCACAACTTTGAGTTGGCATCACTGCTTTATTTAAGCACCCATTTAACAGCTGATAGTTTCTTTTTGTTTAGTTGGCTTTGAAATTTCATTATGAATCGACTTACACCCGAGCAAAGCGTGCAAACTTGTTAAATTTTGAATCAAAATAATTTTGCTCTTGGTCAAACTCATCGTGCATTTTTTTTCCATTTTATGGCGTCCATAAGCGTCCCTCAGAGCGGCTAATTCGAAAGTTTTTCAATAATCTGACAGCATTATTCGTTTGTAAGTCGATTCATTGTTAAATTATAGTCCAAACTGAACATGTTTAAGAGCAACATGTTACGCGCAAACAGCTGGACTGTCAATAACAGTGTTTCCAGAAAGAAAGTTCCAAAGAAATCACCCTTTACCCTTCTTTAAATTATTTACGTAATTATAAAACTTTAATTTTCTTTCATTGTCGTCTGATGATACTTTTCATATGTTTTCTGCGTATGATTAATATGCAATGGCACTGCCATTACTCATACGTCCTGGTGTCTATTTCAAAACATTAAACGTTAGATATGTTTGAGGTAAATAAAGCGTGTTTTTTTTAGAGTGTCACAACACTAGAGCAACGCGTGCAAATTATTGAAATTTTTAATCAAAATAATTATTCTATTCGTCAAACTCTTCATGCACTTCTTCTATTTTATGGCGAACATAATCGCCCCTCAGAGTAGCTAATTCGAAGAACAATAGATCGTTTTCGGACCACATTGACTGTTACTGATAATCCCGTGCATCCCGTGAAATGCCGAACAGTGCGCTCTAAAGAGGCTGTAGTCGCTGTACAGGAAAGCATTGAAGATGATCCTAATCAATCAATTCATGGCAATTGCGCTTGCGTTCTTCCACTTTATGGAGCACTTTTTTAGTTGTTGGATATTAGTGTTCCAGATTGCGTCTTCTAGGCGACAGCCGTGGCGGCCACATGACAGAAATCATATTTAAACATTGATTTTATAAAATTTTCTTCCCAATAAAGCCCATTGCATTGATATTAAAAATATATTTCCTTTACATACAATCACAGCTTTCAAATAGCTGACGAAATGTGTGCTTTCATTAGTGACAAGATCCCACTTTACTGGCAATAGTTTTTTTGCTTCATGTACTAATTTTATTGTTTCCTTTTGATTTAATACTTAATTTATCACATAATTATGTGCAGCTTACGTCATTAGGTTTTTGTGAATTAAATGTAATTAATTTTTGTCCTAAATTGGCCAGAGAGAACTTAACACAATACAGTATTCCAAGAATAAAGGTAGTAAATAATATCCTGCCTTATAAGAGGCCAAGTACATTATGTTTCATTCACACCACTTCAGTAAAACCATAGAAACAGAAAAAGAAGATGGCATGGAAAGGCCAAGTCAATAGAGTAAAATGTCATGCTAAGATAAACTCATGATTTATAACAGCTTCTCTATTTTGGTAAAAATTTCTACACATTTTCACAGTAAATAATTACATCCATTTCGTAGAAACGACAGCATTGTTCTTTTTTACTGTCTTCTAAAATAATTTGGTATTTCTGAGAACAGTGACAATATGAGAGAAATATTTTTTTAGTTCCAAAAATATATTTATTTATCAATCAAACAATTATAGGAAAGCAAAGTTGCTCAGCCACTATTTCATAATAAAGGCTTTTTCAACAAGAACTTTGTTTTCTAAAACAATATAAAACAAAAAAATATTAGATGAAAATGTTATAAATTTTTATTATATTATGAAGAGAAAAGTTCGGCAAATTATCAGTGAAAAATGATGTCTGGCAAATGTCCACCTTGTCAGTGATATCCACGCCATCAATAATAGGCCAAAATTGAGTTTTTAACATCTCGCAATAGCGTGTTCCATTGACCGCTACCGCATTCTGAAAAATTATATATGAGTACCGAAGATGAAACTGTCGGGGCTTTCGAAAACAGCTGTTCTGCTCCGTTGCCGTATTTCCAGCTGCATCTTCGAAAAGAGCGGTCCTTTGAGCAGCATGCACAGCCTTTTTAATAATCGCTCTAGGATTTTCAGAAGCCCAAATGCGGCAATTTTGCTTGTTGACAGAAGGTCTCACAAGGACGATTGTGTTGTCCGAAAATATCACGAATTTTACGAAATGAAATTTTTGCTTAACTTTAACAGAACCACCATTTTCATATTGGATTGGAATTATTTTAATGCGATTTCCGAGCCAAATTGAATTCATTGTAACAATTGCCCAAGCATATAAAGCGTGTTTTTTTTAGAGTGTCACAACACCAGAGCAACGCGTGCAAATTGTTGAAATTTTTAATCAAAATAATTGTTCTATTCGTCAAATTCGTCGTGCACTTCTTCTATTTTATGGCATACATAATCGTCTTTCAGAGCGGCTAATTCGAAGAACAATAGATCGTTTTCTGTTACTGATAACGTGCATCCCGTGAGACGGAGAGCAGTGCGCACTCAAGAAACTGTAGCCGCTGTACAGAAAGCAGTGAAGATGATCCTAATCAACTAATTCGTCGCCGTTCTCAGTAACTCAGGGGTTGTGCCCTTCCACTTTAGGGACGATTTTGTTATTTCTTGAAAATTGGTGTTCCAGATTGTGCCTTCTATTAGCCAACCGTGGCGGCCACCTGGTAGAAGTCATATTTAAACATTAATTTCAGAAAATTTTCTTTCCAATAACACCCGTTTCATCGCTATTGAAAATATATATCCTTGTTTTATTATTATTATTTAAAATTGTACACTCTATAAAATACACCCTGTACTACGAAGACGTCAAAAAAACTAAAGGTCAAAACTATCATGTTGTTGGTGTTGCCACAATTGAACAACAAAGTTCTTGTTGGAAAACCCTTTACTACGATTATATATAAACTGCCCAAAAATGCGGATTTTATTTTAAAAAGGATATAAATAAAATAAATAAAAAATAAAAACTTTTATATATGAGATTTTAATCGGGCCTACCTTGATTTTTCAATGTTGATAATTTCCATGTTGAAGTGTATGAGATTTATTAACGTCGAAAGCTGAAAAGAAAATTATTAAAACACATTAACAAAAAAGTAAGTAAAAGCAAAATAAACAAATATAATTTCTAGGCTAAAAATATGTTATTTCAAGGACATTTGAAAATGTGATTAAATGTTTTAATCCAAGTTTAACCATTTTGGAGATATCACCATGTTGCACTAAAGGAGCCTTATGTTTTTGTATGCATTTTATTTATAATTTGAAATATATAACAACTAAAAAAAATTTTCATTACTGTTACTGCCACCGATAATTTAAAACATTCTACAGTGAATATTATAAAAAGAAATATATATTTTTTTACAACTGAAGCCATAAACGGCAAATATTAACCATTAAAAAGTTATTTCCTTAAACAATTTCCTGACAGAAATTGTGTTATTTTATTATAAATTGCATAACAAAAAAATAAAACTTTTATTATCTCTTATTTAGCAAAAAAAAAAAAAAAATCATATTCATCATCACCAGCATCAGCAACAATTTCGGTTTTTTTTTTCTTATATATTTTATACAAGTGTATTTTTTATAATTTACTTCCTCTTGTTTGTCTCTTTTTTATTTTATTTTTACATTTTTTGCCTTTTTTTTATTTTGAAGCTTTAAAAAAATTAATGAATTTTAAAAGCGATTTCGTTGTGTGATTTTTAAAGGTACATTTACAAAAAAAAAAAAGTAAAAACGTTATATTCGACCGGGTCGAATCTTAAATACCCTTCAAATATTTAGTAAGTAAAATTAAAATGTTTAACTGAGTGGCACACAGTTCCCTTAAGACATCTCTGTACCCAATTGTAAATCTCTATTTTGAGAGTCATTCCGGGAAGGGTCGTGGGAGAGACGTTTTACTTCTGCAAGATCAGAGAACATTACAGCTGCTTATAGTTTTAAGGAATAAAAATTGTTTAATATTTACACTATTTTTGCATATAATATCGTACGTTAACGCCCACTAAAGGGGACGAGGTCCAAAAATAGACTACATCATGTTTTTCATAGACGAACGTATGCGCATTGCTAGATCGTCTCAGACTTCATCACTGATCAAGAATATATACATTGTAAGGGGTCCAGTTCTTTTTGGAGGGTATCAAAACTGTATTTTGTCAGGGTCTCTGGCAAGGGCCGTGGGGGAAACATTCCACCTTTGCCATGAGACTCTACAAATATATATTTGGGATAATTAAATGTAGAATTTATTATGTGAGTGAAGATAAATATGCCGAGTTAAACATGTTTTGACGTAAGCAGTTACGAAACAACGTATTTAGCTGTGAAGTTATATATGTTATGACGTAACGGAATGGCAACTATTGAAGTTTGTTTTCTTATGAAAATCCATATTTAATAAAATTTTTGAGCATTTTGTGAAAATATTTACAGGCCTTTAAAGGTCAATTTACAGGCCATGAGAGAGTGTGTGATCTTGGAGGGATTTTGCCCGCAGTGGCCAAATAATGAGTTGGCATGCATTGCCAGTATATAAAAAATGATGTATGTGATAGAATACATTCCCATAATCGTTTTGTATATAAATATCGATTTTCACACAAAAAAGATTTCACTGATTGCGCCATTTCGTTACGTCATAACATATTTAGCTTCCCTTCGTAACTGCTTACGTCAAAACATATTTAACCCGGCATTTTTATCTTCACATACAGAAATTATTTTTAATTTTTTTTTAGAGGGTCATTTATGAGACAAATCAGAGAAGAGGGTAGGGCAGAGTAATACCACGTTACATCTCAGCTTCGTCATTAAAGCTTAAATATGTTATTTTTAAGGGATGTAGGCTTAAGTAAAACAATTTGTTAAATTTATACACTATTTTTGCATATAATAACGCACACTAAAGGGGGGGGGGCGGGGGGGTACAAAATTATTTTATTTTATATTTTATGGCTCCAAGTTTAACGCATTGTGACTTTTTGGACATAAAAATATATCATTTGCTTAACAAAATTAGCAAAATAAAACTTTAAAAATCGTGTTGTTTTTTAGAGGTTGATTTAGTTCTTCTTAGGGGAACTTTTTTTCCGCTTGCCCGATTTAGCCCATTTTCGAACTTGACCTGTGCTTTTCTTCATAATATATTTATACCAAATTTCAAGACTCTGGCTCTTTCGTTAGCACAGAATTGTGATTTCCATAGACGGACCAACGGACGGATGGACGGACTGACATTCTGAGATCGTCTTAGATTTCATCACTGATCAAGAATATATATACTTTATGGGATCTCAGATGGATATTTCGCTGCGTTACAAACGGAATGACAAAGTGAATACACCCTCCAATTATTGTTTGGAGGGTATAAAAAAGCAGGAACAAATTTGCATGATTCAAGTTGGATGAAATTTATATTGGCAGAGAAAGTCAAGGCTTTTGCAGCCTGATGAAAATATGTTTAAAATGTTGAAGGGTAACATGCGCGCATCTACCGATCTGATACATACAATTTGGCTTGCAAAAGAACAAGTTGAAAGAATAATATTTTCAAGCCATCGAAAAGGGGGTTGTTTTGTAATTTAAAACTTAAATTGATGTGGTATTTTTTGAATTATTATTACCAATCGAAAATGATTTTTTAAGTGCGTTTAATTTTTTCGTGTTTGCCCTAAAACGTTATATAATATTTTTCT
Source organism: Linnaemya tessellans (assembly GCA_951800035.1). Classification (NCBI taxonomy): domain Eukaryota; kingdom Metazoa; phylum Arthropoda; class Insecta; order Diptera; family Tachinidae; genus Linnaemya; species Linnaemya tessellans. The sequence goes on from OX637536.1 coordinate 25,937,220, forward strand.
TTTCACTAGGCAAAATTGTTTATCTTGACTCTATAGCCGCATTTTAGAGTTGTTAAAGTCAAGTGCAGTAAAACACAAAGAGATAAGTTTTACGTTTCGTCTTTTTCTTTTTCTTTCTCTTTATAAATTTTGTTTACGTTTACTTATTTCTTGATGTCCTTTCACCAGTTAGATGATACGCAGTCGACATAAACACTCGCATAAAAACATGCATAATTTTAAAAATATGCCAACACAAACACATTCTTGCAAAACAAGCATAAATAGATGTTGTATGTGCTCGTACGAGTATTAATAGTTAATATGCATTTTTAAGCCATCCAGAATTATGTTAATACGCTTAATATTATGCCTTAAAGCAGCAAATTTCCTCAAACATAATCTAAAGCAAAAGAAACAACAACTCCAGAGTCTAAAGGAACAATTTATGTGTATAAAAGAAAATACGTATTAAGGACATGTTGTTCAACATAAAAGTTAAAAAAAAATATTTAAATAAATACAATTTATCTTGAGAATAATGCAACATATTCAGTTCTAAGACATGTTTATGGTTGTAAATATTATGAGAAATTTAATATGCTAATTTAGTTGCTTTCATAATCTGCTGTTAAGAGGAGTTTAATTTATACAACGTTAAACGTATATTAAAGGGGAACTTGTAATTTAGCTTTTAATAACAATATGATAAGTAAAATTTTAAATAAAAGTCAGATTGACTTGATTTTTTTAGCATGAGACATAAAAATATTAATTATGAGCCAAGTGTTAAGTGCTGTTTAGTACCAAAGCGATCATAAAATCTGTAAATATTCATTTAAATAACAGAAATTTTCCTTTACTGCCTCTGTTAAAAAAAACTGGGCCTAAAGATACCATCACACATTATTTTATCAATAACTCGAAAATGTCAATTTTTTAGCAAGATCGGCTCTGAAGGTATGACCCCTAGATTGCAGTGCATTGCACCGGAGCTGGGAAGGAGGGGATACTATTGAGGGGACAGATGAAGAAAGATAAGAATATAGAAAACTTGTTGTAGCTATTTGAACTTTTCATTTCGCCTGCTAATTTTAATGCTATAGGGCCGACGAAGGAAGGCGCTGTTACCCTACTCTGGATTAGGATCATCTTTAATGCTTTCCTGTACAGCGGCTACATCTTTTTCAGTGCGCACTGTTTGGCATCTCACGGCATGCACAGGGTTGCTGCTGGTGCTGTATCTTTGTTGGTGTTTCCCCCTGCCGCTTTGGATGGATTTTTGTGTGTTGTTGTTGTCCGCGTTTTTATGTGGTGTTACTCGTGAGGGTGACTGTGTCCTGTTTTTCATTTGTGTTTGTGTTTGCTGGTGGCACGTGTGCCCATTGAGTAGCCCGTGAGGGCGATTCTTCAGTTTTTGTGCTGTTGTATGTTTTGTGTTGTGGGCCACCAGTCCGGAACCATTTGGGGTTCAACTGGCAGTAGTCTCGGCTACGAGGTCTGACCGGAGAGTTGTTTCTTGTATCGCGGGTGTCAGGAGCTCCAGAAACTTTGCATTCTGCCTAGCAAGGGTTGTGGCCCTTCGGTGAGCATCGTGGTGGCTGTGTGTTGAGACCCAAATCGTGGGGAGAGCCTGAGCTCGGTGTGGAGTTGCACTGCAACCGGCTGCCGTGACCCAAAGATCGGCAGGAGTTTTAGATGGACCCCGCTCCTAACCAAGGGGGAGGTCATGTACAAATACGTGGTTTCAAGTTGGTACGCATGCGTGACAGTCTGTTGCGTGTGGGGGCGCTGGTGGATGCATTGTATCCACCCGGTGCTAAGACCACAGTGGGGTTGGGCCGCGAGGCAGGTAACCACTAGAATCTGTACCACGATCCTCCTTCGAATTAGCCGCTCTGACGGATGATTATGTACTCCATAAAATGGAAGAAGTGCACAAGGAGTTTGACGTAGAGAACAATTATTTTGATTAAAAATTTCAACAACTTGCAACTTGCCGCTCTGGCGTTGTGACACTCTAAAAAAACTCGGTGTCAAATGTTGCCAGTAATTATTAAGTGGACAGTACCATGACTTCGTCACCGAAATAGGCTGACACCAACTAAAAACAACCGTGCATTAATGCTGAGCAGTAGAATTCGACACCATATTCACGACTGAACGTGGAGTTGAGCTGAGGACTTTCTGCTTTATAATCCCCTGTTAACTACTTCAACCAATAGCACTCTCTCTCTCTCTCTCTCTCTCTCATCTACCACTGTGGCGTATGAATGTTATACCATTAAGTAGAGCCATAAATATTAATCATACGGTACAATTTAATTTGTTCTGTATCACCCTGTAATAATTTGAATTTAATAAAGGTCGTTTTTTATGAAGTTTTTTTTATACGAATCACTCTGTTGTCTGAAAGCTGTTTTGACTGTTTAAAGTGACGTCTCTACTCAGTATTGTTTGGCAAATCATAATGAACAGGTTAACTCCAGAACAACGCTTCCAAATTGTGGAAATTTATTTTTCAAAAACAGTGTTCAATTAAAAATGTTTATCCGCTTTTTTACCGCAAAATTCTCTTCAGTGATGAGGCGCATTTTTGGTTGAATGGACGTGTCAACAAGCAAAATTGCCGTATTTGGAGCAAAGATAATCCACACGCCGTTCAAGAATTACCAATGCATCCCGATAAATGTACTGTTTGGTGCGGTCTATGGGCTGGTGGAATCATCGGTCCTTATTTCTTTAAAAATGTGGACCGTGAATGGAAATCGATACAGAATCATGATCAATGAATTTTTGGTGCCACAACTTCAGGAAATGGATGTAAACGAAATGTGGTTTCAACAGGATGGCGCCACTTGTCATACTGCGGGCGAAACAATGGACTTATTGAAAGAACATTTCAACGACAACATTATTTCGAGAAATGGACCGGTGAATTGGCCTCCGCGTTCGTGTGATTTGACGCCACTCGATTATTTTTTGTGGGGATACCTGAAATCATTGGTTTACGTGGATAAACCAGCAACGATTGACGCTTTGGAAACCAGTATCCAACGTGTCATTGCTGAAACACGCCCTCAAATGCTTGAAAAGGTGGTTGAAAATTGGACCTCCAGAATGACCTTTGTGCAAAATAGTCGTGGTGGCCATATGCCCGAAATTATATTTAAATGTTAAATGACAAGAAATTATCTACCAAATAAAAAATTTTTTTTGGCCATTTCATAATTTGGCATGTGTTATATTTAAATTTCAAATCAGCAAGCTCTTATAAAAACACGCTTTATAAATTCTTACCCCCATATTCATAAAAAAATTGAATGTATTTGAAATCTGTTTTAAGAAAATTTTGTATGAAAAAATTTGATTAAAATACATTTCAAACTCATTTGAAATTTTATGAATACCGATGTTAAAAATTAAAAACAAAATATTTGCAGATTGCAAATTTGAACTCGAAGCCTCATAAAGAATTTCAATTTAATACTTAAAATTAGAAAGTTCGACCAATAAAATTCATATTTTTGGATAATGAGAATTTTCAAGGCATTTCTCTTACAAAAATTATCCCCAAAATATTTAGAGAAAATATTGAATGTTCTATCAAAATTGGTGCAATAGAGCATATTTCAATATTCACTACACTTCGTAGAACACTGATTAGTCGGCTTTAGATATAAATCATTAGTTAGCTTTCTTTTTTATATCCGCATCAAAAATTTCAAAATGGTATATTTTAAATAATATTACAGAAGAAGACCGAACAAGGTAAAATTTATCAGGGGAAAATCAGTAAAGCCCATACTTAAAACGCCTGACCTTATTCTAATGGAACCCAGTGTTTATACTACAGACAGACATACGTCGGTGCAATTGGTTATAAGACTCGTCACAGCCGAACAGAGCACTTTTATATGTTTATTTCAATAAATGTTTATCATTTAGTTTCAGCATAATTTTTTATTAAAAATTATTAAAAGCAATTTTCTCCATATCCACAATTATATGTGTATGCAAAGAATAAAATAAATATATTTAAAAAAATGCAAGTTAAAAAAACTCTGACGAAAATATATTTCAAAAAAGTTTTATAGCAAATTGTTTACATTGCCAACTAGACAACACTATCAATATCTGTTATAAAAACTCGTTTTATTTTTGGGAAAATTACCATGACTGTAAGTGTAATTTCATCTACTAATAAACAAATATATGTACGTGTGTATGTGTTTCCGCATAAAACCATGATATCGATGTGTATTTTAAATATACACATAAATTCAATAAGGGAAAAGTAAATAATAAGTGCACAAACAACAAATAGAACACGAACAGATACCAGAAGCGGAAAAGAAAATAACTAAAACATATAGATAGAGTTCTCAGCACACTTATACAATATTTTATACACACACACACATACATATTATTTTACTTATGGCATGTGTGCAAACTGTTAACTTAAAATGAGCGTATGTGCTTTCAAAAAGACGTTATAGTGCGAGTAACAGAGCAGCTATTCTAAGACTTATTAGAGAAATTGAAAAATGTGTTTGCGACATTTTATCCTGTTAAAATAAATTATCATTTATATAAATAAACTCTTAACTACATTCAGACATATACCGACACAGTCACACTTAAACGCCCGTCCGTCTGCCAAGCGGAGTTTGGATGTGAAAGTTATTAAGTGCCATCCATATGTTAAATACAATTCAATTTACTTATAAACACAGACATGAACAGACATGCTTTATTTATTTTGGAATACAGACAGACACATGCATAGTGACAATAACAAATTGTATTTTCTTCAATTTCCGCTGCACACCCTACAAAAGAGCATTTGATAGTTTTGCTTAACCCTAGAAGATTAACACAAGTACATTTTTGTTGTTATTATTTCTGCTATAGAGGCAGCAAATTTAATAAGTGCATTTTTCAATCGTTTTTGAACAAACACAAACACATAGACAAATCATTTTTAGTCATTAAAGATATTCTACAGACTGTACGTAAAAATTAAGTACGATTTGATCTCAAATATTTTTTTATCTATAAATATTAGCCCAATTCACAATTCTGTGCAGATGGTCTTGCATTACAGCATTTGCAAATTGAGAGAGTATTTGAGAGGATTTTCAATGTATTTTGTTGGTGTAGAGTATAATTATTTTGCAAATGCAATGATGCACGACCATTTGCACAAGATTGTGAATAGGGCTATTGTTTTTGTGAACTTAATAGCCCTATTTACAATCTTGTGCAAATGGTCGTGCATCATTGCATTTGCAAAATAATTGTACTCTACACCAACAAAATACATTGAAAATGCTCCCAAATACTCTCTCAAGTTGCAAATGCTATAATGCAAGACCATTTGCACAGGATTGTGAATTGGGCTAATATGTTTTTTTTATCTTAGTATCGGGTAATTTTTTTTTTTTTATTTAATAATAAATATAAAATGAAAACACCACAATTAATTAAAATTTTCATAGTGTTATTTTTTAAGTATTATTAAATAGCGTTAGTATTTTAGGGTTAAATATCGTTCGGGTCTTAGTTTAGAAAAAAAATTTTTATATAGACTTAAAATATTTCTTATGATATAGGCCGCTTATATTTACAATCCCAAATAATTTTTATTTAAATTTTGTCAGGTTAGGTTAAAAAGCGCGTTCTGCATAGGTAGAGAGAATCCCCTATGAGGCCCTAAAAGGACCATTGTGATGCCCAGATCACTACACCTTATACAATCCTTACAAATGAAGCACTGGTTCCTGAGAACCATCTAGAACTTCTCACAAGGCCCGCCAGGGCAGCCATTGAGACAGTCTAGATCCCGCAGAAAACGACAGCCTAGATCTCGTGGGCTTACGCCCCTGCAGGGCCGGCAGGCAGGAGCAGATGCTGTACTGACTCCTCTTCTTCTTCTTCGCAGCAGCAGCTCCTACAACGACCGTCGTGGGGAAAGTGCAAACGCTGTGACATATACTCGATCGCACTGTGACCCTTCCTGACACCTACCAGGAGTGCCAGCGGCTTCTTCGCAAAAGTTAGAAGCTGTCGTAGTCCTAACGCTGATAAGTCAGGGCCATAGAGTTTTGGTTACCCTACCTGTGATAATTATTGACCACCTGATTGTCTCCTTCCTCTTTGCCCCCTCCTTAATAATGTTTAACAGCTCAACTCAGGAAATATCAGCATCCCTACGTGAGACTGTCTCATCCAAGGACGAATCTGCTCTTGCCCACTCGTCCGCCATCTCCTTGTCCTGAATACCTTCATGCCCTGGAACCCACACTATTTTGCGCTCATGTCTTTTAAGTCGAGCTAGAGATTGAATGCATGCCAGTACACATCTCGACCTTATTATCACCGAGTCCAGGGCCTTAATTGCTGCCAGACTATCTAGAGAAATGTCAACAGCTCTTGCCTCCAAACTGAGCCCATTAACCCTTAATGCTGCCTCGGTAATGGCATAAATCTCTGCCTGGAAAACTGTCGAGGTATCGGGTAGCCTGAGTGATACCGAAAGGCCGAGATCCTCGGAAAGACAAGGTTGTGTCAAAAATAATCGCTCTGGCGATTTTATGCCAGAGCGATTATTTTTTTCAGGATGCTTTTTATTAGAGATGCAAAACTGACAACTAGAGTGCGCTAGGGTATGTTAAAACATGAGTTGGCGCTAAAAGATTTAAACAATTAGTAGTGAAAAATTATTTGAAAGGAAAAATATTATCGACTGGAGATATTCCATTCCGAGTTGTAAACAAAATTTTATTACCACACACAAGCTAAAATAGGGAACTACGAACTATTTTATACAAAACAAAAGCAGAAACTGTGAGTATCGGCTATAGGCAGATTGTATTAAATTTAAAACCACTTTAACCACTTCCAATGCATTCATGTAAATAACAGTATTTCTTTTAATTTATTTTTCATTCATTTATTTATTTATGTAAATGATGCCATCGGGGCAAATATATAGACAAGAGCATACAAAAGAATAAAATTCAAAGAAATACTTGCCTTGCACAAAAGAAATAAAAGTATTTAATGACATTAAGAGCCGAAACATGCTTCTTACAATTCATTTTTAATAACTACTGACTGCTTGTATTTTAAATTTACTATTTTTGCTATAAAAAAATAAATTCTTTTGCAATGCAAATCATGCCCCATAACATTAGAGAAAGTTGAACAAAATATTATTATTTACAGATTCAATAGAAATAGAAAATATATTAAAAATATTTCAATTACGAAAATCTCTTAATGCTAATGCAAATTAAAAACAAAATCCAGCAAATATTCATAGGAAACCAAAATATACAGAAACATACAAAAATATCTGAGAAAAAAACAACTGCAAATTTCCATTGAGCAATGAAATAAACCCAAATGTGTGTTCTTACACAATATAACAATAACAATAAAAATTTATGGTTTAGAAAACAGCAAATGAAAAAAGGAGTAAAAAACAGGATGTCGACCATCGAATAAATACCAAATAAATAGAAAAGGCACTTAAAATAAACAACACGCACACACACACACACCAGGTCTTATATATAAATTTGTTCAAATACACAGACGAAATGATACTGGAGACATGGTTTTATTGAAATACAAATTATTGCAAACAGACACAAGCCACAGACGCTATACTCGTATGTAAATATATGCACAAATAGTTTAAAACTTTTGGAAAAAATCTTAAACAAAAATCCTTATACAATTAATGTGGAATTTAATGTTCAATACGTGTATGTTTTGCTATTTTCACCATATTTTCACTCGTTTTGCTATTTTCGTTATATCTATTTCCCGAAAAAAACATGTTTTACTGGCATTCATAAAAGCAATTTAAAGCGCATATATTTTAACTGACTGCAAATGCATGCTGTTGCCAATTATTCTCATACCAGTTCTAGTTAATTTTCTTTACGCTCTTGTGCGAGTGCATTCGTAAATGCTCGTTGCTAAGCACACACACACACACACACAACAATGCAAATGAAATAAAAACGTTACTTGGGTAACTTAAATATATTTTTAGTTGACATTTCATTGCCATGGCTGGAACAGGTAATTGTCTTAGTGAAAATATTATTTTTGTATATTTTCTCATATGGCTTCGAATAAAACGCTAAGTTAAACAGATTCCAAAAAGAACTATTTCATCGACACTGTAGCAAATATTCTGCGGCGAAGTAAAGAAATTCTTTATTTTCTCTCTCCAATACATTGGGTTTGCACGGCCCATGCTGCTACAGTCAGCTCTAGAAAAATGGGTTCCACATCGTTTTCCTCATAAAATTTCCTCATAAAAATTTATTATAAAGGGGAAACGTTATCACATTCATATAAGCCACCGAACAATTGGCAAGAAACAACGACTTGCACTTTTTATGATGACTTGCACTTTTTATGATGACTTGCACTTTTTACGATGACTTGCACTTTTTATGGTGACTTGCATTTTATATGATGACTTGCACTCTTTATAATGACTTGCACTTTTTATGATGACTTGCACTTTTTACGCTGACTTGCACTTTTTATGATGACTTGCACTTTTTATGATGACTTGCATTTTATATGATGACTTGCATTTTATATGATGACTTGCATTTTATATGATGACTTGCACTTTTTATGATGACTTGCACTTTTTATGATGACTTGCACTTTTTATAATGACTTGCACTTCTTATGATGACTTGCACTTTTTATAATGACTTGCATTTTTTATGATGACTTGCACTTTTTATGGTGACTTGCATTTTATATGATGACTTGCACTTTTTATAATGACTTGCACTTTTTATGATGACTTGCATTTTTTACGATGACTTGCACTTTTTACGATGACTTGCATTTTATATGATGACTTGCATTTTATATGATGACTTGCATTTTATATTATGACTGGCACTTTTTATGATGACTTGCACTTTTTATAATGACTTGCACTTTTTATGATGACTTGCACTTTTTATAATGACTTGCATTTTTTATGATGACTTGCACTTTTTATAATGACTTGCATTTTTTATGATGACTCTCACTTTTTATGGTGACTTGCATTTTATATGATGGCTTGCACTTTTTATAATGACTTGCACTTTTTATGATGACTTGCACTTTTTACGATGACTTGCTTTTTTTATGGTGACTTGCATTTTATATGATAACATGCACTCTTTATAATGACTTGCACTTTTTATGATGACTTGCTTTTTAATGATGACTTGCACTTTTTACAATGACTTGCATTTTTTATGATGACTTGCACTTTTTATGGTGACTTGCATTTTATATGATGACTTGCACTTTTTACGATGAATTACATTTATAATAATGACTTGCATTTTTTATGATGACATGCACTTTTTATAATGGCTTGCACTTTTCATAACGACTTGCACTTTTTATGATGACTTGCACTTTTCATAATGACTTGCACTTTTTATAACGACTTGCATTTTTTATGTTGAATTGCACTTTTTATAATGACTTGCACTTTTCATAATGACTTGCATTTTTTATGATGACTTGCACTTTTTATAACGACTTGAACTTTTTTCCTTACTAATATAGTAAATATGAAAATGAGCTCAAACCGCTGAAACGATTTAGATGAAATTTGGCATAGACCTAGTTTAAGATCCGACGAATAACAAATTGGTGAATATAAAGTGGAATCCAATAAAAGTGACTTTGGAAATATGATAATTTCCGATTTTTTTAAAGCTTAAAGCAAACGACGAAAGCGCAATTTATTTGTTACTTTATTTTTTAAATTTATTAGATTCATAAACTCATTTTCAATGTAGCACCATGATTATATTCAATTTAAGACGATAGAAACCCCACAACTTTTTGTAAATGAAGAGGAGTGAAAGAACTCAACCCACTTGATTCTTGAACTATTCACATAAACTTTAACGTCCTGCAGAAGGGAAAACTATAATGAAGCCTGCAGTGACAGCAACATGACGACCTTTTTTTTATTGTTTTTAATTTAGTAATTACAAAATGAAACCATATTGTTTTCAAAGTAGCTCACATATGAAATCGCTTCATAATTTTTATGTCTGTATAGGACTTTATGTTGTTTAAAAGCACTTGAAGTTTTTTATGGGCTTAATAAATTTTTAAATTTCGTTCTAGCTATTTTATTACACTTTTTAGAGGGAAACTTTTCTCTTTCTTTTTTTTGAAAATTTATTTACTACATCAAATTTGTATTGTTTAATTTGGCTTCTTTGGTATCAGTAAAAAGTTTTTATGACACCTTAAACCTGTGACCCATTTTGTCCTGTTTATTTTTATCGTTACAAAATAATCAATAATTTTAAATGGAGAAAATAAGTCTATAAAATGTTACTTCTTTATGGTTTCTATAAACGAACATATTTATTAGTTTAATATAGATATTATTATTAGGGCGGTATCTAAAATAAAATAAAGCAGCTAATTTTGGAATTATTTTATAAAAAATATTCTTTATTTACAAATTGAATGATTAATTTAATTATAAGTTAAACTAATGCCAAACCAGATGTTATGGCGCCGTATTAATCTTTCCCATCTTTTTTGTTCAGCTGAGAGTAAGACTGCAACTTGTTTCAAGACGTGGAGTGAAATAGTAAAATTTTATGACCAACAGTTTTGTTTTGTTAACTCGAAAAATGCCTTTAAAGGGGCAGTTTGAGGGTTAATATTTGCTATGAAAATATTTGCCATAACAATATCTACAATATTACTAAACATACCCTACAGCTCTGATGTAGAGAAACCATAGTTTTGTACACCACACACGTACATATTTTTATACCCTTCACAAAAAAGTTAAAAGTGATATATAGATTTGTTATTCCGTATGTAATTTCCTTAATATTAATATGGGACTCCATAAGGTATATATATTATGGATCCTTATGAACAGCGATGACGAATGAGCGATGTCCGTCTGTCCGTCTGTGATGGATGTGAACTTGGTTTCCCAAGGCCCCAGAAGAGCTAGAGACTTCGTTCTTAGACTGATGGATTCTAAATAAACTTACGAGTGGTATTGAAATTCAGAAAATTTAGAAATACATCTCCAGAGCTGGAAAGCTTACACCTATTTCTGGACGCAAAATTAACTAGCAAAAACCAATAATTTTTTTGTTTGTTAAATAAACCTATTACATACTTTGGGAAGAATGAATATGTATTAAAAGCTAAAATAATAAAAAAAAATTTCCAGGGATGGGAAACTGGAATTTTTTAAATTTTTTTTAAAAGCAATATTTTGTACTACCTGAAAGTGACTAAATTTTTTATAAATTTTAAGTTTTTCTTAAATAGAACTACTTTATAACTCATGAAAAGTGGCATTGGTAAAAAAAAATTAAAATTAAATTTTGCCTCCAGGGTTGGGAAATTGATTTTTTTTACATAAACGTAACCTGAGAGGCAACTGACGTTGTTTTTTTATTTTTTGTTTATTAAAACTATTTCGTAATTCAAGAAAAACAAAATTGGTATCCAAACTTAAAAAAAAATCAAAATTTCGCCTCCAGGGTTGGATAACTGCAATATTTTGTAGTACATGAAAGTGACCAAAATGATAAAAAATTTTAAGTTTTTTTTAATTTAAAACTGCTTTTTACCTCATTAAGAGTTGCATTGTGAGAAAGAAAACAAAAAACTTAAAATTTCGCTTCCAGGGTTGGAAAATCGAAATTTTTTACTACATACAAGTAACCAAATAAATTATTTTGTTTTTTTTTGTTTTTTTTTTTGTTTTTGCTGAATAAAATTTATTTTTTATTGTAGAACGAAAGGAGAAATACATCTGTGAAGGCCATTTAAGATTCGACACAGCCTAATATGGCACTTTTACTCGTTTTTTTATCTCCTCTACCATTGTCGGAAGCCTATTATATTTGTAAAAAGTTGGAAATTGTCGTACAGTGTTATTAATATATCATACATTCTGTTGTAGAAACAAGTGCTTACCTAAAAACTCCTAAGCACACTTACATACATACACACACATAGAAATATTTTGGGATTATAGGCTGCTTAACCTATCGATACATACACACATAATTTAGAGCATACGATTCTGTGTTCTTAAAAGCTTAAGGAATACCATAAAAACCCCTTTAAACAGAAACATATAAAATTTCTGGAGAAAAAGGTCAATTTGCATCACTTGAACAAAGTGAAAAAGTAATAAACAAAAATCAAATGCAAACATAAAATTTCAAAACTGTCCTTCTGGATATAAAGAAAGAAAGAAAAAAAAGAAATGTGCTTGGAAGTGAACAATAATAGTTACCTGACAACCCGCATGCCATCTTTCAATAAAACTACACACTCTTACCTCTGATAATATTTCATTTTTATAACGGAAAAGGAAGCTGACTTTTCAATTACAGTCATATAATTTGAAGTACATCTTCAAATATTACATATCGAAATTGTGTTGTATGGGAGGACATCATTAAAATTTATTTGACTAGATGCTGTTATGATAGAATGAAGTCAATTTTCTTTTATTATTGTATCACCACCACACCCCCATTAACATTTCATCTTGGCCATGGCTCCGATGTATGTATTTGATTGCGAACAAAGGAAATGATGACAAGAGCATGTTATATAATTAATTCTTATAGCCATGACATGAACTTTAAATAATAGAAAAGTGTGCGCTTGAAGAATTTATTTTCTAGTCATTAAAATAAAGTTATTGTTAGTTGTACTTAGTTAAGCACCATAGAGGTCAAACATATACATGTATATGGGTGTGTGTTTGAGTGTGTGTGCGAGTGTGTGGAGACTTGCTAGAGTCAATTAAATTACTTTTTGTTATGCGCTAAGATACTAGAGTGTTGTAGTCTGATGGCTAAAATATATATTTGAACGGTGAAATGAATTTTTAACCTAAAAACAAGTAGATGGCAACTGTGTATCACATAATACTAGTTCTCCAATATACGAGGTCTGATCAAAAAATAACTGTTATTTTCATCTTTCTTTAGTTACGTATGTTCGATTGTCGCATTTTTCTTCTTTTCTGTTATGTTGGTACCAGAGTACTTCAAAATCACGATTTTTCTTGATTTTGTTCAGCACGCAAATTTTTGTTCATTGTAAAGATTAAAGAAAAATTCAATGATGATTAAAAATCATTTCATTCTGATGTATACATCAAATTCTGATTATGAGTAAAATTAACAAAAGCATTTTATGAGCAAGATCGCACAGGCAAGAGAAGGGCTTGCAGTAAATTCATCGTGTCCAAACGCTCTTATTCTCATTAATTCACACAACATGTTTGAACCCACCGTCTGTGTGACTTGAGCAATATGATATACGAACAATGCAAACAACATAACCAATTCAACACTGATACATGAGTGGAGGTACAGGTTTAGTATTTATTTGAATTTGTTCATCAAAAACAAAGTTAAAGGGAATACACATGGACAAATGCACGGTGGTTTATGGGACTTTTTTCTTTACAAAATTGAAACAAATGAGAATGTGTGCTCAAGTTTGATCATTTGTTTGTTTTTTATTGTTAAACATGTGTCCGATTAAGAGAACAAATTTAGTTGAATTACATACGCCGAAATACACATGCAAATATGACAAAAGGGAAAAAAAATTTTTTAAGTCAAATTTCCAAGAAAGTTTACACCTTGTCGCCTCGGCGTAAGGGAAAAAATATAATACGGTCCATATTAAGTGAAATAATTATGGAAAACGAATAAGTACTGGAGGGCTACTTATGCTGCAGAAAATTTGTGCTTCTCAATTTTAGCTTAATAAGAAATACAAATTAAATAACACAAAAAACACCACTGTAAAGGAGAACAAATAAAAATAAACAAAAATAATAATAAATATTATTTGCAATATCGAACTGCAAATAAAAATAATATTTTCTTAAAAAAATTTCCTATTTTGTCATAAACAACGCGAATGGACATCATAAACCACTGTAAAATAAAATAAAAAAACAAGCGTGCCTTTGTTGATAGGAATGAACAAATTCATACACAATGATTTCTTGCTTTTTGTACTTTAATGTTGATCAAATTTTTGAGCGTTGAGCGGAATAGACAAGTACACAAGTTGACAAGTTTGATTCGACCTATGATGAAAATAAGCAAGTGTTCAACTTGCATGTGGTTCGATTGCCTTATAATGAACAACGCATATAAAAGCTTGAGCAAGTTTGATTCATGTTTTTATTCCCAGCTTAAAAAAGATTATTGTTGTGAGTAAGCCGATGTGTTTAGCATCAGAACCAGCAAAGAGGCATATGTTCGGTTGATTTAAAATCAACAACAAAAGAGAGCGTGCGGGCAAGTTTGATCAATTGCAAATAAAAGACAAGTTTTTTGTGCCTTTGTTATTGTTGAACGGTTTTTTAATCAACAAGTGAAGTTCTCTGGTTGGTACACATGTCTGTTATATTTATATGTTGGTAGTATCAGCCATTTTGGATTGTCAGTTTGTTTTTGGCAGATAAAAAGGTCAGTCGTGTTGTTTCATGTGCTCTTCGATTTTTTACTATTCGAAAAAGTGAATCAAGAAAAGTTTTGTGTAAAAAATTAAATTAAATGCGCAAGGAAATTTGAAATGTTTACTGTGGCGTTTAGCGTGGCTACTGTGAGCAGAACACAAGTTCTATTGTGATATAACCGGTTTAAGGATGGCAGAGAAGATGTCAATGCCGATGCTCGTCCTGGGGCTAAATTACCGTATTCGATATCGGACGAAATTTACATACAATTTATATACAAATTTTGATCGATATCGAATGCCGTAATTTGGCCCCTGGTCGCCCGAGCACGTCAACAACCGATGAAAACACTGAAGCAGTGAAGAAAATGATTTTGGATAATCGTCGAATCACTATCGGAGAGGTTGCTGATGATGTTGGCTCATGCCAAGCAATTTTAACGGATTTTTTAGGCATGAAACGTGCGGCAGTGAAGATTGTTGCAAAATTGATAACGCACCAGCTTACACATCGATGCTTGTGCGTGAGTTTTGGTGCTGTTAGCTGAAGTAGTAGAACACGAGACTATGAAGCGGAGGGTCGTGAGTTCGAGCCCGCGCTGAGTCATGAAATATTGTGTTGACTTCTTCTGATCAGCATTATTGCGTGGTTGTGTTAGTTGTTGCCACCCTGTTTCAATGATGAAGGCATAGCCACTGGTCACTGAACATAATTGGCAGCGACTGACATGATCATGTACTAAAACAGCAGAGTAATAGCAGCATCCTCCTTCGTCGGTCCTGTAGCAAAAATTAGCCGGCGAAGTAAAAAAGGTTGAAATCGCTACAAAACATTCTCTATCTTCTCATCTGTACCCTCATATACTATCCCCCCCCCCTTTCTAGTTCCGGCGCAATGCACTGCAGATGTAGGGGTTATCCCCTGAGTGCTGGTCCGAGATAAAATTTTTTTTTTTGATAGGGTCATTTAGGGGCCAAAAGTAGGTCAAGTAGGTAGGACAGGGGGAGAGCAGAAAAAATCTCAGCTTCTTCATAAAAGCTAAAAAATTAAATTTTTTAAGGACTCTAGGCTTAAGGAATACAATTTGTTGAATATTTACACCCTGTTTCCATGCAATATGTTACTCTAGTGGCCACTAAAGGAGGCGGGATCCCAAACTAACAAAAGATTCACTGAAATCTTACCTCTATGTGTGTTGTATTTCACTTTGCTTTACAAAACCGCAAAATGGATAACCCTGTTTATAAAAAGGTTTCATTTTAAAATTTTACCGATACACTCCACATCCAAATTGTCGTTAATACTATTGCAAAACCAAAAATAACTTTCGATTTCCATAAACTAAGAGTTCAATTTCAAAATGTATACAATCATGATTTTCATTTCGTTTCGAAAGAAAATACTCCCATTATTCAACGTTTTCATGGTTTGCGGTTTTAATAGAGAACGAGGCAAGAAACATGTGCCTGGAGGAAATGCAAACACAATATAATAATTTCTTAAAGTTTTGTGGTGAAGCAACTAATTTCTGCATACATGTGTCTCCTTGGATTACCCAACTTTATCCAAAGAGTTTTAATTTTCAATATTTATGGGGTTACTCCACAACTTCCAATTCATAACATCAACGTCCTTTCCTTACCTTGTGCACACACATACTTTTATACGGCTGAACACCCAACCAACCAACCAACCCGTCTCATTTCATTATTCTTTGTTTAATTTAGTTTTTTCCCATTCCACCGTTTTTTTTTTATTTGCTTTTCGTTAATATTTGCGGTAAGCGGTTTTGATAAATATGTTAAGGGAATTTCGTATTCGATTCTACTTTAGAAACTTGTTTTATTTCATTATATTTTTTTTATTCGTTGCTATATTCTTCCGGATATTTCATTATTTATTCAAATTCTTTGGGATTATACGAGTACAGCAGGAATAGCAAGCAGTTGTTTAGAGTAAAGAATGAACAGTAAATTAAATGAATTATGTAAGAAAATATATAGTTATTTATCATCATTTTGTGGTACACAGAGAAGAACCGCACGGGCGGCTCGAAGATGGACACCGGCACTGGTTCAGGGGTATTTTCCAAGGATCTCGGTCTTTCGATATCACTCAGGCTAACCGATACCTCGACAGTTTTCCAGGCAGAGATTTATGGCATTACCGAGGCAGCATTAAGAATTAATGCGCTCAGTTTGGAGGCAGGAGCTGTTGACATTTTTCTAGATAGACTGGCAGCAATTAAGGCCCAGGGCTCGGGGATGATAAAGTCGAATTGTGTACTGGCATGCATTCAATCTCGGGCTCGACTTAAAAGACATGGCGTCAAAATAGTGTGGGTTCCAGGGCATAAAAGTATTCTGGGAAAAGAGATGGCGGACGAATGCGAAAGAGCGGGTTCGGCCTAGGATGAAGCAGCCTCACGTGGAGATATTGACATTCCCTCAGTTGAGCTACTGAACAAAATTCAGGAGTGGGCAGAGAGGAAGGTGACAAACAAGTGGTTAAGTATTACCACCTGTAGGGTCTTTAAAAAAACTCCATGGCCCTCGTTTACCAGAGTTAGGACTAGGCAGCTTCTGACTTTTGGGAAAAAGTCGTTGGCACTCCTGGCAGGGGTCTTGACTGGGCACTGTGCAATTTGGGCACATGTCGGAGCGTTTGGGCTTTCCCCATGATGGTCTCTGCAGGAGCTGCTTCGATGAGGAGGAAGAGAAGTCAGTACAGCATTTCCTTTGTGAATGTCCGGCCCTGCAGGAGCGTAGGATTAGACATCTAGGCTCTAGTTTCCTGCGGGATCTGGACTACCTCAGGGATGCACCCTTGGCTGCCCTGGCGGGCTTTATGAGAAGTTCTGGGTGGTTCTCAGGAACCAGCACTTCGTTTTGAAAGGATTGTGTAGGTTATAGTCTTCTGGGCATCACAATTTGCCTTTTATGACCTGCGTTGTGTTTTTGTCGCTTATGGCGGGCAGCCCTTCTAACCTAGACTAACCTATCATTTCTCTCACTAGGTTTTTATACCTAGAATTGGAGGGCATATTCACTTTGTCATTCCCTGTGTAACGCAGCGAAACAAGACCCGATAAAGTATATATATTCTTGATCAGTGATGAAACCTAAAACGATCTAGTCATGTCCGTCCCTCCATTTGTCCGTCTGGGAAATCATGATTCAGTCCAAACGAAAAAAAACCACACCCTTAAAATTTAGTGTAGATAAATTTTAAAGGAAAGAACACATCAAGTTCGTAAATGGGCTAAATGGGGAGAGACTAGGATCCCTAATAATTACCGGCCGATTGCAATATCTGCTGCTTTATCGAAGGGGATGGAAACTATGCTTAACTTGCACCTTGTGATATAATTGTAGTCCAATAATTTAATTAACGACCGTCGGTGTGGTTTCCGTAGAGGCCGCTCGACAAAGTGACCTATTGGCCCTTCTATCGGAAAATTGCTGTAGTTCCTTACATCGTTCTGGCGAAAGTAAAATGCTGGCTTTAGATATTTCTAAAATTCTTTTTTGGCGGGTATAATCACTCATCTTGTTCAAATTCTGACAAAAGTCATCTGACAGTTGGCTGTTGAGAGGGGCGGTGTTGCCATTTCAATTAAAAGGCGAGAAATTTAAAAAGTCGGAGACATGTTAACCCTCTATCATACTGTTAAGCTACACTACAAATGTGGTTGTATGAAAAACTTGCTCTGCATTATGATTTTTTTTAGCGGACAAAGTTTTTATACAGCAAACTTGGCTTTATATTTCTAAAGGGTGTTTTTATAAGAGCTTGCTGATTTGAAATTTAAATAAAACACATGCCAAATTATGAAATGGCCAAAAAACAATTTTTATTTGGTAGATAATTTCTTGTCATTTAACATTTAAATATAATTTCGGGCATATGGCCACCACGACTATTTTGCACAAAGGTCATTCTGGAGGTCAAATTTTCGACCACCTTTTCAAGCATTTGAGGGCGTATTTCAGCAATGACACGTTGAATACTGGTTTGCAAAGCGTCAATCGTTGCTGGTTTATCCACGTAAACCACTGATTTCAAGTATCCCCACAAAAAATAATCGAGTGGCGTCAAATCACACGATCGCGGAGGCCAATTCACCGATTCCATTTCTCGAAATAATGTTGTCGTTGAAATGTTCGTTCAATAAGTCCATTGTTTCGCCCGCAGTATGACAAGTGGCACCATCCTGTTGAAACCACATTTCGTTTACATCCATATCTTGAAGTTTTGGCACCAAAAATTCATTGATCATGATTCTGTATCGATTTCCATTCACGGTAACGCGTCGTCCTTCCTCATTTTTAAAGAAATAAGGACCGATGATTCCACCAGCCCATAGACCGCACCAAACAGTACATTTATCGGGATGCATTGGTAATTCTTGAACGGCGTCTTTGCTCCAAATACGGCAATTTTGCTTGTTGACACATCCATTCAACCAAAAATGCGCCTCATCACTGAAGAGAATTTTGCGGTAAAAAAGCGGATAAACATTTTTAATTGAACACTGTTTTTGAAAATAACTTTCCACGATTTGGAAGCCTTGTTCTGGAGTTAACCTGTTCATGATGGTTTGCCAAACAATTCCGAGTAGAGACGTCACTTTAAACTGTCAAAACAGCTGTCAGACAACAGAGTGATTCGTATAAAAAAAACACCTTTTATATATGAATTTGGTGTAGATCTGAGGGCCAATCAAGGCGTTCCTTATCGATCGAAATTTCTATATTAATTGTATTGAAATTTTAATCGTTATCGACTGCCGTGATTCCGTCCTTGATAATTTCTTTTTCAAAATCCATATAAATGTGAATGAATTTTTAATAAATATTCAAATAACGATACAGAATTATTAAGTATAATATATTTAAATAATGTATGATTTTTTTATTAGTCGAACTTTCTTATGTAAATTGTTAATTTTTTCAACGGGCTGAAGTTCAAATCTGCATGACTGCAAATGATTTTTTATTATTTTATTAATAAATGAATTTGTTCTAATTCTATTTATTATTTTTTATATTAAGTTTGGAATATTAAGAATATTTTCAATAATCATCAAACCAGCAGAACGGATCAGTACTGATTTCGAGGCTGCTACGCCATCTCATCAGCGTTCTTTGTTCAATTTTTCCACTTTTTCAAGTGGTGCTGGTTAGTAGGAATATCAACTATTTAGCCAATGTTATTAACGAAAATTGAATATGAGAAGTTCCCACATTCATATTTTCAAGTTATTACCTTTTTGGTTAGTACGAAATTCCCCAACCCTGACGACGAAGGATTGATTAATATAAAATAATAAATAGAATTTGAACAAATTCATTTATTAATAAAATAATAAAAAATCATTTGCACTCGTGCAGATTCGAACTTAAGCCCGTTGAAAAAATTAACATAAAATTTTTCTGTTTAATTGTTTGTTAATTATTGTTATTAAAAGAAAAATAATTTATGCATCCAGTAAAAATTAAATAACACAATATCGGCGATATAATGACAATAAAATGCTGACGGTTTCTTACACAGAATTAAGTGCCCCGAGATCGATATTTAAAAAAAATTAAAAACTCTTTGTTCGATTACAAAAAGAAAAGCTGTCATATTAAATGTTAAAGTATCAAGCATTTCGAAAAACTTTTCATAGTTTTGCGTTAAAAGTAGAACGTTATACGTGTTCCACGCATTCATGTAAATTGTATGTGTCGTTTGGATGCCTTAAGCATAACATGAAATTAATTCACTCCACTGTTTAGCTTTCATTTCGTAGTTTCATGTTTGAGTGATTTTTTATTTTTTATTACTATTTTTTTTTGTTGTTGTGTTATTTGCCTGCAGTCGTGCAAATGAATGTATTCATGCAAAAAAAAAAGAAGAATATAAAATCAGACAGAAGTAGTCGCCCGTTTAACAAGAGTAGCCGAATTCGTTTATATAACTTTAGTCTGTTTGTTTTATAGTGTGAAGATCTTCAAAAAAAACCCCCCAATAATATATTGTCCTCAGAACACTTCTACCAACGCATAACTTTTGCTTAACCTAAAACAAACAAATAAACAATATTTTTGTTAGAAAATTTGTTATGCAGCGTTAGAGTCCAACATTTTATCTTATTAAAAACACTATCCCATGTTTTCCTACTCCTATATTAAATGTGCAATTCGTCGTTAAAATATCATATTTTTATTGTCTCATCCTGCAAAAATATTTTTCTGACAGCAGCAGCAGGCAGCCATGAAATGCGTGACCAAAATATGAATGATTAGCAAGAAATATTGTTGAAACACAGAAATTATTCCGGGAAATATGTCCATTAATTTGTCAAAAGCAAAATCACTAAAGTTGAGGTTTATTTACGAAATACGGATTTACATAATTTCATGATTGTCTACTCGTACTCGTCCTTTTTGGCAAGTGATTAATGGATGATGCAAAATGTGTTTATAATACACAATTAATAAATGGTAATCGTTGTATTAAAGGCAGCATAACAAGCGTTTCGTATTTACAGACTAGTTTATGAAAACAATTTATTTATAAGAGGATTAGTAAAATTAATTATTTTTTTTGCATGAACATTTCTTTTAACCCATATCATCCCAGAGATTTTTTTTCGAATAAGTTTGTAAAACTTTGTAGTTAAATGGTAATTTGGGTCCAGAAAAAACGAATCGGATGTCTGAATTTTTTCAAAAACTTTCATTAAAAATTTTTTTTTAATTATCATTAAACTTTTTTTTTTTAATTTTCATTAAAAATTTTTTTACAAATTTTCATAAAAAATTTTTTAAAAAATTTTCATTAAAAATTTCTTAAAATTTTTTAAAAATTTTCATTAAATATTTTTTTAAAAATTTTTATTAAAAATTTTTATCAAAAATTTTTTTAAAAAGTTTCGTTAAAAAAGATATGTTCTTAGCCTTTCCTAAATAGAGCAAAAAAAAATTTTATATGCTTGAAATTTACTGTTCGAAAAATCGAATACTGGGACGAAATGGGTTAATAACCTGTTATACATGAGAATTTTTTTTTTTTTTTATAAATTATGGCTTAATTATATAAGAAATTCTACCGAAATAACTACAACAAATTAAGCAACTTCTTGTATTAACCAACGGCTTCATTGAGAACAATTTTTCCACTCCAACAATATTTTCAGAGAACAATACGCGAGAGACTGCAAACAAATTGCCCCTTCGGCATTTAAATCCACTTTCAGTGCTTTTTTTCATCACGCTAATATGGCCTACTTAAAAAGGCGGCGGCTCTAATATATTTCAATAGAACTCGATAACAATTTGGTCGATTTAAATAATTCAAACACCCAAAGATGCAAATTATTTTTTGCATATTAAATTCAAATTAAATATGACGAGTAGAATATCTAGAAGCTTTTTCTTCTAATCATGAAACTAGTAGAAGTGATCAGTACTGAGTTCGGACAAGCACTCAGGGAATGACTCCTTGATATGCAGTGCATTGTGACGGAACTAGAAAAGAGGGGATAGTATTGAGGGGACAGATGAAGAAAAATTTTTGTAATTTTACTTCGTAGGCTATTTTTTGCTACAGGCCCGACAAAACTGTTCCTCTGCTCTTCAGTACCTGATAGTGTCAATCGATACCAGTATTGATTAATAACCAGTGCTATGCCTTCATCACTGAAACAGGCTACAGACAACAACTAACACACATGCACTAATGCTGATTAGAAGAATTCGACACAATTTATTACAAAGCGGGTAGTCGAACTCAGGACCATCCGCTTCATAGTCTCGTGTTAACTACTTCAGCCAACAGCATCCAGCTTGAATTAAATAACAATAATTTGTTTTTCAAGTTGCATTTTCATGATGTTTTTTTCTAATATATGAATATAACGATTTACCATTTGCTATTCTTTATGTAAAGGGTGTTTTTTATAGAGCGACACAAGGTTAAATCATAATAAATCGAGGAAATATATTTTTAGTATCAATGAAACGGGCTTTATTGGAAAGAAAATTTTATGGCCGCCACGGCTGGCGCGTAGAAGGCGCAATCTAAAACATCAACTAAAAAAATTTCTTCAAAAAGTGGAAGGATACAACGGCAGTTGCTGAGAACAGCGACGAATTGCTTGATTAGGATCATCACCATTAGGGATGTACGGGATTATCAGTAACAGTAGACGTGGTCCGAAAACAATCTATTATTCTTCGAATTAGCCGTTCTGATTCACGAGTATGTTCGCCATGAGTTTAACGCATAGAACATTATTTTGTTTAAAAATTTCAACAATTTGCATGCGTTGCTCTGGTGTTGTGACACTCTAAAAAAAAACACGCTTTATTTACCTCAAACATAACTAACGTTTAGGCAAGTGTTATGAAATAGACCCTTGGACGTATGAGTAATAATCAATACCATTACAAATTAATCATACGCAGACAACACATGAAAAGTATCATCAGACGACTATAAAAGAAAATTAAATTGTTATATATAAATATATAATTTCAAGAACGCTAAAGGGTGATATTTTAGCAACTTTCTTTTTGACAACAATGTTTTTAGCATTTCAGCTGTTTTTGTGTTATATGCTGCTGTTAAACATGTTCAGTTTGGTTTTATAATTTAACAATGAATCAACTTACCAACGAATAATGCTGGCAGATGATTGAATGATATAATTAAAATTCATGCTCAGTTAAGAAAATGTATCGCGAACTTCTTGAGCTCACCGATGAAACTCATTTCTGGTTGAATGGATACGTGAACAAGGAAAATTGCCATATTTTGAGTGAAGAGCAGCCAGAAGCACTGCAAGAACTGCCACTGCATCATGAAAAATGTACTGTTTGGTGTGGGCTATTCGCCCGTGACATCAGTTTTTAAATTTTAAAGACGACGTTTATTTTATTTTTCTTTCTTTTTTTTTTTCTTTACCAAACTAGAAGAGCTAGACTTGGCTGACATGTGATTTCAAGACAACGGTGGCACACAGACCACACGGTCAGCGAAACAATACCCCAATTGGAGACGAGTTCACGTTTGGGGACTTATTTAGAACTTTCAGAGAATTTTTTTATGGGGCTATGTTAAGGCTCATATCTATAGCGGCAAGCGCGCTACGATTGAGACACTGGAAGCCAACATTGAAAAATTTATTCGTGAGATACCGGCCGATATTTCGAAAAGAGTATGACAAAATTGGACCAACTCTATGAACCATCTGAGGCCTATCCGCGGCTAAAAATTTACATGAAATCATTGTTAAACATTGAATTATAGAGATCGTTCTAACGACTTAAATAAAGGTTTCATACATTTCTCTAAATTTCATGTGTTTCTTTTTAAACAAATCCGGAAGCTCTTAAAAATTTACCCGTTATAAGAAAATATTTTGTATTGTATCGTTTAAAAGTTTTCTATTTCTCAGAAGATTATATGAATTGTCCGAAACTAAATGAAAACGTAGCAAATCTTAAAATATATTAGCAAGTGAAACCAAGCGTTAAATTATCATTTTGACAAAATTTAGTAAAGCACTTCATAAGTATATTTATTACGTATAAAAAAAAAGAAAAAGAAAAGCAAAATAAAAATATAAAAGGTTTTTATTTATTATGTCTCACAATTTAGTCCATACGGCTACAGACAAGTTATAAAAATAAATTTTTGAAAAGGAAAAGGAATTCGCTCTAAAGCGAAATGAAATTTTTTCATACATAAAAGTAAGCAAAAAGGCAACTGACATTGTTTTTTTTTTCTTATGTTGCTAATTAAAACTATTTTATAGTTCAGGAAGATTAAAATTGGTATAAAAACTTTAAAAAATTCAAATTTCTATTCCAGGGTTGGGTAATTGCAATACCTTGTAGTATATGAAAGTGAAAAATTTTAAGCTTTCTTCAATAAAACTATTGTAAAACTCATTAAGGGTCGCATTGGCAAAAAGAAAACAAAAAATAAAAATTTCGTTTCCAGGGTTCGGAAAATTAAATTTTTTTAGTACATAAAAACAGACATATAAGTTCCTAATTTTGGTTTTTCATTGAATTAAACCTATTTTATGCTTCAGAAAGAATTATATTCATGTAATAAATAAATAACATTAAAAACTCTATTCCAGGGTTCGAAAATCGATATGTTTGTTTCATAAAAACAGACATATAAGTTCCCAATTCAGTTCTTTTAGTGAATAAAACTTATTTTATACTTCAGAAAAAATCAAAATTTCGTTTCCAGGGGTCGAAAAATTAAATTTTTTTTAGTACATAAAAGCAGGCATATAAGCTCCTAATTTTGGGTTTTCATTGAATTAAACCTATTTTATGCTTCAGAAAGAATTATATTCGCGTAATAAATACTAAATAAATAAAATTAAAAACTCTATTCCAGGGTTCGAAAATCGATACATGTTTGTTATATAAAAATAGACATATGAGTTCCTAATTAAGTTTTTTTTGTGAATTAAACTTATTTTATATTTTAGAAAAAATTAGCTTGGTACTAAAAACCAAAAAAAAAAATTACATATACCATTCCAGGGTTGGAAAGTCGAAATTTTTTTTACATAAAATTAACAAAATTAGTTACTAATTTTTAATTTTTTTTAGGGAACTATGGCTATTTTATATTTCAGGAAAAGTTCAATTGGTATTAACAAGCAAAAATAATAAAAACATAATTCCAGGGTTGCAAATTCGAAACTTTTTGGTACATACAAGTAACCAAATAAGTTCCTTATTTTGGTTTTTTGTTTTGATAAATAAAATCTATATTCTGTTGTAGGAAGAAAAGGGTATTTAATATTCGACACAGTCGAATATAGTACATTTATTTGTTTTTAGTTAAAAATGAATTTGAAAGATTAATAATTTTAGTAGAAGAACAGTTTGAACGATGCCTGTATACAATAGCTTAATATTTCATTTTGGGTTTTCGAATTTTATTGTGCAGTTTGTTTTGATTCACAACACATATGGTATTCCATACAACAATAGAAAATATTTCTTAACGACCTTGTCTTATTGAAACCCTCTTCACATAAGAAATCTTTTTGACTAGAATTTAACAATAACTTAAAACTCCTCACTCACAATTTATGTTCTTAATGCCTACACAAATCTGTGAGAAAACGTTATTAAAAAAGCGTTTTCATTTTAACACCAGTCATTGTACAGTTTTATATTCTTTTAGTTATCCGCATCCCTTTTTGATACCTAATATTTTTAAAGGCAATTTTATAACATTAATAATGCTGTCAAGTTAATAGCAGGAGTTAATAGTCTGTCACAAACAGTAAAAATGTCTTTATTTTAGAAAGTGTGAGGATTTCATTACCAACAAGAACAAAAATTAAAAACACTTATAAATTTCCTTTTTCTCTTCTTTTTGTTTATTTACAGAACCGGTGACAGAAGTTATTGGAGGACCAGAGCTGCACATTAATAAAGGTTCAACCATAAATTTAACATGTATTGTAAAGTTTGCTCCAGAGCCACCTCCCACGGTCATTTGGTCGCATAATAGACAGGTAAAATTATAAAAAAAAAAAAAAAATATAATAATTTCTTAAACAAAATTATTAACAAAATTATTAGTCATAGCAATAGAGAATCCCTGGGAAAATGATTATTTGCATTTTTCCAAAAAAGAATTGGAGGGTATATTCGCTTTGTCATTCCGTTTGTAACACAGCGAAATATCCACCTGAGACCCCATAACGGATATATATTCTTGATCAGTGATGAAATCTCATACGATCTGAGCATGTCCGTCCATCCGTCCGTCTGTGGAAATCATGAGTCAGTCCAAACGAAAAGAGCCAGACTCTTGAAATTCGGTTCAAGTATACCATGAAGGGTAGGGGGAAAAAGTTCCCCTAAGAAGATGTAAACCAACCTCTAAAAAACAACATGATTTCTAAAGATTTTTTTCGTAATTTTGTTAAGCAAATGATACATTTGTATGTCAAAGCAGGTCCAACGCGTTAAAATTGGAGCCATAAAAGAAAAAAAATTATTTGTGGACCCCGCCACATTTAGTGGGCGTTATTATATGCAAAAATAGTGTAAAAGTTTAACAAACTGTTTTACTTAAGCCTGCATTCCTTAAAAATAACATTTTTAAGCTTTAATGACGTATTGAGACGTAACCCGGTACTTCTCTGCGTTACCCTCTCCTTTGCCTCCTAAAAGACCTTTTCAAAAAAAAATAATAATTTTAATTAATATTACATTTATGTGTGTGAAGATAAATATGCCGAGTTAAACGTGTTTTGACGTAAGCAGTTACGAAGTGAAGTTAAATATGTTATGACGTAACGAAATGTGAAGTTTTTTTTGTAGAAAATCCATATTTATATACAAAATGATTAAGGGAGTGCCTTCTATCCCCTACATCATTTAGTATATACTGGCAATGCATGCCAACTCTTTATTTGGCCACTGAGAGCGAAATCGCTCCAGGATCTCACACACTCTCATGGCCTGTAAATTGACTTTTCATGACCTGGAAATATTTCCACAAAATGCTTAAAAAAATTATTAAATATGGATTATCATAAAAAAAACTTCATTGTGTGCCATTTCGTTACGTCATAACATATTTAACTTCACTGCTAAATACGTTGTTTCGTAACTGCTTACGTCAAAACATGTTTAGTTCGGCATATTTATCTTCAATCACATAATAAATTTTACATTTAATTATCCTAAATATTTATTTTTAGAGTCTTATGGCAAAGGTGAAATGTCTACCCCACCTCCCTTGCCAGAGAGACCCCGACAAAATAGAGTTTTAATGCCCTCCAAAAAGAATTAGACCACATAAAGTATACATATTCTTGATCAGTAATGAAGTCTAAGACGGTCTAGCAATGCCCACACGTTCGTCTGTGGAAGATATGATGTAGTCTATTTTTGGACCCCTCCCCCTTCAGTGGGCGTTGACGTAAGATATTACATAAAGGAGCTCTGTCCCACCCAGTTAAACATTTTAATTATACTTACTAAATATTTGGAGGGTATTTAAGATTCGACCCGGTTGAATATAACGTTTTTAGTTGTTTTTACTGAAATTCAGCCGGTTACTTATTTTAAATTGTTCTTAGGCAATAATAGTAGTAAAGGACACTAGATGTAAATACCTGAACTACAGGATGTAAATTAGTCATTAAAACTAAATAAAAGGCCAGTGACAGTATAACGAGGCTGGTTGATTTATCAGCCTAATAACATTTTGTACTTTTCATAGTTTCGATATTGCTTCCCCAAATTCCGGTTCGACTTAAAAATATATTATTTCAAAGTATTTTTGTCACATTCATGTGTTGCATATAAAGACAGGCATTATACATATTCCAAAGAACAAGGGAAAACAATATCAATTTAATTGCCCAACTTGCGGGGAAGAGCAGAACAGCTGTTTTCGATAGTCACCACAAGTCCACTATTAACAGTCGGGTTAATTTTTGTGTATCATCGTTATTAGGTGGCTCGGCTTAAGTTGATAACATTTTGTTAAGAAACTTTATTAAAAAATAGCACAATTCTTCATTTAATTGCTTTATACACCTTGTTGTCAGTTTTCCTTGTTCCTGAGAATAATTGCCATGCCTTTCTGATAAAAACACATTACGAATCCTATACTATCAATCTTAGTTAAATTTAATAAAAATATATATTTACATTTAAGTATTAGTGTCTGGAATTCCTGCATATGCCTGTCTATAAAATATATCTGAGGCCTCCTTTATGATTCTTATAAATCTATATATCAAAAAATTTTCTTTTCAACTGATCAATAAAATTTGCATAATTTGCTAACAAATTT
This sequence comes from Linnaemya tessellans, assembly GCA_951800035.1. NCBI lineage: Eukaryota > Metazoa > Arthropoda > Insecta > Diptera > Tachinidae > Linnaemya > Linnaemya tessellans. Next base: position 25,965,595 of record OX637536.1, read on the forward strand.
TGCTTAAACCGTATTTGAAACTTTAAAGAATTTGAAAAAGCTTCAAATGTCTACCAGAGGACTATAAAACAAATCCTTGTTTGTTTGTTTTTATTTTTTTGTAAAATCCTTGAAAATACACAAAAGCATTGTGGCATTAAATTTATATCAACACATATTTCTTTCTTTTATCTTTTCTTTATTCTCTTGTCTATAACGGCCATTTAACGTTTGTTTTATTTGGCTACCGCATTTGGCTGTTTACGAAATCTTTGTGAAATGAAGGTCATAAATTTCGATTCACCGCGCGGTGGCATATCGTTAGTAACGGAGAAAGGTGTTTTAACCACAAGTCGTTTATTGGTGCAGAAGGCCATACAACAGGACTCTGGACTTTACACATGTACGCCTTCAAATGCAAATCCAACATCTGTGCGAGTACATATCGTTGATGGTAAGTTATAATATTTGAACTCTGGTCTTACCTTTCATTCATTTGAATCTTATTATCATAAAGATGTCGTTATAACTAAGCACACACACACACACATAAATTCATAAAATACGGGTTCCGATGCTGCTGTTTGCATATTTATGAGCAAACAGTTAGCATTATTATTAACAAAGTTTGCAACATTAAATAATAAATCAAACAATTCCAGTTTAATAAATTGAAAGGGCTGAATTTGAAATTGTACTAAATAAAAAATGAATTATTTAAAAAAGAAAAGCGAAGGAAAGAATGTTTTCCTTCGAAATTCTTTATAAATATATCACAGCAAATGTTGCAACCTCACAATTACTAGGAAACTGAAAAAGTCGTGTGGGCACGTTTGCGGATTGGACTGCTGCGACACGATGTCTAATCACATCCAAAACACACTTCTTCAGAATTTCATATTTACATATAAAATTGTTATATATTTCTTAAATACCACTAAGAATCTAATAACAATCACATTTAAGGACTGGCTTATTATCCCTTAAACTGATGAACTGCCTGTTTTATTTAATAAATAAAATTAAAATTTTTGTTTGGAATTTATATTGAAAGCAATTTGAGTTTTTTTTTTTTTTTAATAAATTTTTAATAAAAATTCCCAAACGAAAATAATTATTTAAAACATCAAAGTAATAAATTGGAGGGTATAGTCCCTCCATCAATCCGTATGTAATGCAGCGAAGACCCCATAAAATACAATTATTCTTGATCAGTGATGAAACCTAAAACGATCTAACCATGTCAGTCCGCCCGTCTCCCTGTCTGTGGAAATCCCAATTCAGTCCAAATGGGAAGAGCTAGACACTTGAAATTTGGTACAAATACTCGTAATAAAGGATAGCACAGGTCAAGTAAATGGCCTGAATCGGGTCAGAGGGAAAAAAGTTCCCTTAAGAACAACTAAACCAACCTCCAAAAAACAATACGATTAATAAAGTTTTTTTTTGTAATTTTGTTAAGCAAATCATATATTTTTATGTCAAAGGAGGTCCAACGCGTTAAACTTGTAGCCATAAAATAAAAAAAATAAAAATTATGTTTGCTTCCCGCCCCTTTTAGTGGGCGTTGTTATATGCAAAAATGGTGTAAAATTTTAACAAATTGTATTACTTAAGCCTACTTTCCTTAAAAATAACATTTTCCAACTTTAATGAAGAAGCTGAGACGTAACCTGGTACTCCTCTGCCCTACCTCCTCCTTCCCCTTTGCCTCTTAAATGACCATATAAAAAAAAACAAAAAAATATTACACTTAACTTTCCCAAAAACTTAATTTTGGTGCTTTAGAGCGAAATAATTAAGGTGAAAAAACCTCCCCCACGGCCCTTACCAGAGCGACCTCGACAATATACCGTTTTAATACCCTCCAAAAAGAATTGGGCTCCAGAAAATATCAGTGGTGGAAAAGTTTCAGTGATGAAAAAGTATCAGTGATGAAGTCTAAGGCGACCTTGCAATGCCCTTACATCTGTCTGTGGAAAACACAATATAGTCTATTTTTGGACCCCGCCCCCTTTAGTGGGCGTTGAATTAACCTATTACATGAGAAAATATTGTAAATATTTAACAAATTTATTGAGCCTACGTTCCTTAAAAATTTAATTTATAGGCTTTTTGGGCGAAGGTAATATATTCTCTGATCTGGCCCTGCCCCACACCTAAGCCCACTCTTTTGCCTTCTAAATGACCTTTTCATAAACCACTTTCTGTTACATTTAACAACACCGAAAATTTATTTTTAAAATTTTTACGACTAAGATGAGATGTCTTTTCCACGGCCTTTCCCGGAGTGACCCCGTACTGAGTTTTAAAATTGGGCACAGAAATGTCTTACAGGAACTCTGACCCAGCAGGTTAAACATTTTTATCTTGTCTCAGTCGCTTTTAGGCTAACGGAAAGGTGACTCAGTCATGCTCCTCCCAAGACTTTGGACGCAACCGTATTAAAATAACTTTTTTTCTCGTTTAATTAGGCCGAACACCATAAAAAAGTAAATTTTAATTTTTTTCTTAGTTTTTTTTTTTTAGTTTTTTTAGGAGTAGGACCAGCACTCAGGGGCTGACCGCTACATATGCTATTCATTGCGCCAGAGCTGAAAACTAGGGGATAGTATTGAGGGGAAAGATGAGACGATAGACAGTTTTTTTTTTATTTTTTTTTTTAGCTATTTCAACCTTTATTACTCCGCCGGCTAATTTTAGCTACAGGGTCGACGAAGGTGGGTGCTGTTACTCTGCTTTTAGTACATGATAGTGAACAGTGACCAGTGCTATGCCTTCATCACTGAACACAGCCTGGCAACAACTAACACAACCACGCCCTAATGCTGATCAGAAAAATTCAACACAATATTTCATGACTCAGCGCGGGCTCGAACCCAGGACCCTCCGCTTCATAGTCTCGTGTTCTACTACCTCAGCCAAAACTTTTTACTTACTAAATACTTGGAAGGTATTTAGGATTCGGCCCCGGTTTTAATGTAATAATTTTATTATCATGCTATGAATTTTTTATTCAGACTCAAGTTCAAATCTGCAATCTGCAAATTTTTTTATTTTTTTTTTTTTTTTTTTGAAGAATAAATTTCGATTACTTCATTAAAGTGCGTTCTGCTGGTTTGATGACTATAATTCTTAATAAAGTAGTTCGAATGTAATAAAATTCGTAAATAAAAAATAAATTTCAGGTTGGGGATTTGAACTTGAGTCTGAATAAAAAAATGTATTACGTAATAATTAAATATTTATTATTGCGATAAGAATTACTTTATTGGACTCAAGTTCAAATCTGCAATCTGCAAATTATTTTTTATGAATTTTAATTAAATTCAAGTAATTTTTAATAAGTTTATTTTATTATTTATTAATTTATTTTTAAAATCGTTTATTCGACATATTGTCTCAATTATATTAGTGCTTTTTGTTTTTTTTTTTTTTTTTGTTTTTTTTTTCGACAATATGTCGAATAAACGATTTTAAAAACGTTTTGTGTAGATTTTGTTTTTCATTGTGCCTTTTTACATACTTTTATTGTTTGCCAACGGCAGACTAATTGTATGAAGGTGGAAAAACAAAATAGATTTATATCGAATAAAATTTGTTTGTTGTGTTTTCTTGAATTTCAAATCCTATTGTTTTGAATGTGTAATTCTCAATTCATTTTTGAGAGTTTATGTATAAGCTGAGAGGTTTTGTTATTTTGGAATTGGGTTAAAGTCTACTGATGATTTGGCGTAAGAAGCAATGAAATGCAGGCATATAGACATACTTGACCACATAACAAACAAAAAGCACTAATTTATTAATTTATAAAGAGTGGAATATTCGAATATTTTAAATCATCAAACTCGCAGAAAGGATTAGTTGTGATTTCGAGCACGCTACGACACCTCATCAGTGTTCCTTTAAAACCCCGATATAATAAAATTGTGCTTAGCCAACAAGTCAAATAAAAAAAAACTCTTTAAAAATTTAAAACCTTTTATTTAACAAAAATATTTATACTGCTCAGCAGCAAAATCCTCCTTTAAATAAAACTATGTGGACTATATGGATTTTGATGCGCTGAACTCAAATTGGGTACCTGCGTTAAATTGACAATAAAATACAACTTTTTTTACCGATTTTTATGGTTTATAGCTTATTTTATTTTTAAGATAAGTAGCTCTTAGAAAAATGTGGAAAATGTTGAATATTTGTTATATGTTTTTTTAAATTAAATTTTTAAACTGAAAAAAACTACGAGTTTTGCACGAAAAAACATTTTTTTTCTTCATAATGATTGTATTCTGGTATTTTTAAGCTTAAGGTCTCTTTGTTTTAATTTAATTTTTAATTTCAATATTTCGTCACTCCTTTGTCTGACTTCTTCAGGAAATTAATTATTTTATTTAATATTAATTTTATTTTTTTTCTTCATTAATTTCTAAATAATTCCAAAACGATAAGAGTTGAAGAAATATTATATTTGACTAAAATAAATCCAATTTTGTTACGCATCTTTTGGTGTTTTTCTTTTGGAGTTAGAGTGAAATATGTCTCCGTACCTGACTAATTTAGGCTGGGAAATTTTGCCATGCCTATAAAGAAAATCCCGACCTGATGGAAATAAACCGAAAACGGATTTGAGCTCAGCGCATCAAAATCCATATATTTCACATAATTTTATTAAAAGGAGAGACAAAAAATTATTTTTTGCAGAGCATTGTTATCGGTATTTTTTACTGACAATATTTTTCTTTTCTTGTAAATCTCACTTTCGTGTAGAAAATCGATGGAAAAAAAACTAAGTAGCAGCATTAGAAAAGTAATCAAATTCATACAACAAATATTTCAGATCTTGAATTACAGATTAATTTTTATGGTTTTCAGTTGCTTCTTTTCTTTCTTTTAAAGTTTTATTTCTCTACACAATTTTCCCTATTAATTTGTAAAGAGCTTTATCTAAATGTTATAATAGTTTTTTCTGCTTGACTCTAACCATATGTTAAGTTTTGGGTATTCATAAAAAAACATATACATATATAAATATATTTATAAAAATATATAAATACAACTGCCAGACATCCTGGTAAAGTGTGCCTGAATTTCAAAGTTGATTTTAAGTTGCCACGTTATCTGAGACTAATACGTTTGCGAGAACTCATAGTGAGTGAGTGGTTGTCCTAAATGATTATGTGCGTGCGTGTTTTATATATTTTAAATCATGACAGTCTTTCGGTTTGTTTCTGATTGTTTTAGTTTATGACATTCATAAAGACATTTTAATGTGGCACCGTATGCTTGAAATAGAGATTAATGTACAGCCACGATATTGAAATGTGCATAAGGAAGATTGTTGGACATTATGTTTGTGGCATATGAATATTTTATGTTTTATAACTTTAGCATTTCAAACCTTTGAAATCAATTAAGGATATGTGTGACACAGTTTTGCAGTCATTCTTAAAGGTGTGACTCATTGGGCTGTTGTAGTAAAATTCAGGGCATTAAATTGAATGATGATCACTTTGTTTTTTTCCCTAATATATTTATTTAGCTTATCTGAAAAAGAAACAGTCATTCTTTAACCTAAATTAAACGAAGTAAGTGAAATTTGTTATTCCTTTTAAAGGCCTTTTGATGCCATTATGTGTGGAATATAACATCCAAAAGGGCAAATTTTCCTTGACTCTGCCGCCAAATCAGGTTGAATTTGACCGATGACATGGTTTATATTGGCTTTGAGGATCGCTGTTGTTTGGGGATCATTCACATGCACTTTACCCTTAATAAAGTCCCCTAAGCAAAAATCTAACAGGGTCACATCGCACGATATCCGTGGCCAGTTCACATCACCTCCACGTGAGTTGGCCCTGTCCTCAAATGTTGTTGTGCAAAATATCCCATGTGGCATGAGCTGAGTGTTACGTAGCGACGTCCAGTTAAATTCACATGTCGTTTTTGTTCAAATCATTCTTGCCAGGCCAAATAAAGCTGCTAATCATCGACCTATAGCCCTTGTCATTAACAGTAGTGACGGCCTGGCCAACGTCGTTCTCAGTCAAATATATATCGATGACTCCGACAGCACAAAATCGACACTAATCAGTAATTTTTCTTGTTGCAATGGACGCTCTGGGATCTCATGTTGACTGATATCGTCCCAAATTCTAAAATTCTGTTTGTTGATTTAACGCTTCAATGAGAAATACGACTCATTGTTGAAGATGATTTTCTTTGTAAAATCGCACTACACCTTGACCGAACAGAAACTCCATTTTGATAAAACCATCGGCCATTTCGATGCCGTTCGGAAACGGAGTTGATTCCATATTATGACTCCTCAGAAAACAAAGCAGTAATTATTCCAAATGAAATCTTGTTTAACTTCACTACCGGATTATAATATAAAACATTATTTCATTCGTTTTTTCGTTTCCTGGAAATCCAAAATGTGGAATTAATTGCAATCTGTGACATGACTGAATGTTATTATTCGCACGAGTTGTGGAGTAAAAATAGAACAAAAATTTACAAAAATAAGACATGAAGAAAATTATCAAACGGTATTAGCAGGATTTAATCTGTGTTATTATCAGTTTAGAATTCATACACTTCTCGTATTCTATTTCATTACTAAGTTTGTAAATGTATACAAAAACTGTTATCACATTTAACTAAGTGAAATAATAATAGGTATTATGCAAAATGAGATATGAATGCCGAAGATGAAATTGTTGTGGTTTTCGAAAGCAGCTGTCCTGCTCTGCTGTGTAAGTTTGACAATTAAAATTGTTGCTGGCTTTTCCTTGTATCTCGGAATATTTAGCCTATTTAAAATATATATACCAAAAATTGGACTGTTAGTCTTTATTGAATTGCAAGAATTTTTCTTACTTCTAAATTGTTGAGTTAATTTTTAAGAATCCGTGAGAAATTTATAAAATCGTTTAAACGCTTTTGAAAAAAAAAATTTTAAGAAAGAAATAAAAATATCATATAATACGCATGTGTAAGGCAACTATGATAAAGTTTTACGTCAGCACCTGTCCAAAGGACCTTATCTGACGATGTTCTCAACATAGTGTGAAATTCGGTGTTCACAACCACCCCCGTCCACCTTGAGTCACCCAGGTGGCAATTTCTAGAACATGGTAGAGTAATGTTCCATGCTAGAGTGTCGATTCTATCTAGAAGATCTTAGTTCTATGAGACACGAAAGTACCCTCAAAGAACCCCATTTGTTGATTCACAACAACACATAGATTTTGCTACTATCAGCCGGACCGAAGCCCAATCGTAAAGATCGGTCATCAATCCTTATCTGACGAATCTTCCACCAGTTGGTATCAACCACAAACTACCACGTGAACTCTCGAAGGAGACCTCAGCAATATCCAGTCGCAGTAAACTGCTGGGCCAGTACTGGATCCCGTGGTACCAGTTTAGACTACTGGTGAAGCCTCGAAAGCCAAAACAGTGTAGGTTCTATAAACTTTCTATTGACCAGTTTCTGTTTTAACCAAACTTAGGTGTCCTGACACCTATTGCTTCTTACTCAGACTCGTAGGCGAAGCTACTTCTTGCATGTGTAAGACAAGTAGTTGGAATTGAATGGCGGGCTCCCCCACTTATTGAACATGAATATTATATGTTTTTCTAGGCTTGAGTCCATTTCATTCAGCCGATTGTTTATGATCAAATCAATACGTTAAGAATTTTTTCCAAGTCCAAATCTGCAACCTGCAAATTATTATTATTTTTTTTTTTGGGAAATTTAGTTACATTCGAATTATTATTATTATTAATAGTGGAATATTTATTTTTATAATCATGAAACTAGTGGAATGCTAGTTTTATGATTATTGATTGATTTATTGAAATTGTTAAGAAAAAACTTGAGTCCAATAAAGGAATTCTTATCTTAATAATAAAATTAATAACATCGACAAATAAAAAATATTCTCTTCAAAGTCTATAAAATAATTTTTATTGTATTGCCCCTCTTTACAGCCTTGTAATCATAGCCGATATACACACACACACACACACACATGCAAAGAAAGCCTTATGACCCCTGCCAAAGATTTGATTTAAAATATCCTCAATGTGCTTACAATTACATCTTCTATCTATTAGTTATACATTAAGTGCTATTAAATTAGAAGAGGATTTAAAAAAAAGGAAAACAATATTTACACACAAATAAAATACTCCAGAGATTTGGAAGCAGCCACTTTAACTTAATTAGATAAGTGACCATTTTAATACGCTGTGCTAGCATTTCTTCATCCAGTGCTTTGTTTTGTAAACAAAAAAAAAACAAAAAACTTTTTTTACGCCTTGGATTGGCTTTGAAGCATTAAATATCCTAGGCAGCTTAAATATACTTCAAATGTATTTAATTTTTTTTTTACTGTCTTAAGTGGAAATATTTTAGGCATTAATATAAAATAACTATAAATATTTTTATTGTAATCAAGAACAATTTGTGCTGATTATCTTTAATTTTTATTTATAGAAAATGAAATTTTATGAGTTACTCCCACACAGAATATGATATTGTAAAAATATTTACCAAAACTCATTTTCAAGCGACTCTGCTGTAAATATCGATTTCAATAGAATTGATAACTTGGGGTTTTGGGCACAGCCTTGAATATAGAGAAGTTCATAAAAAAGTTCTGTTAAAAGAACTTGAATGAATTTTGCAACCTGGTACAGTTATGATCACAAAAAATAATTGTGACAACAGCCAAAAATATTTCATGTAGAAAATAGACTTGGGTTCATCCCCTCGTTTTTGACAACCAACTTTACACATCGCCATTTAAATCGTATTGGTCTAGAGTCGCAAACGAGCGGCTAAACGAAGTGGACGCAAGTCTGGTAAAATTTCTATTATTCATGTTCTATAAGTGGGAACCCCACCCCTTCAATTGCAACTACTATAGTTCGATGATTAGCAGGTATTTTTTTGGTCAGGATAGAATGGTTTGCACACGAACGACATGTGGGTTCAACTGGACGGCATTACGTAACACTCAGCTCATGTCACATGAAATATTTTGCACGAACCATTTGAGGAATGGCCCAACCCACGTGGAGGTGAGAAGTGTATGAATTCTAAACTGATGATAACACAGATTAAATCCCGCTAATATCGTTTGTCCTATTTTTTGAGAATTTTTGTTCGATTTTTACTCTACAACTCGTGCGAATAAGAACATTCAGTCATGTCACAGATTGCAATTAATTCCACATTTTTGATTTCCAGGAAACGATAAACGAATGAAATAATGTTTTATATTATAATTTTTAATTTAAAAAGACGAAGCGCCTAAAAAATACCCTTTACTTAGATATATGTGATCGTTTATTTCTCATTAGGCTGCTACTTTTGATATTGACTTGACGTGACGTTGACGTGACAAATAGTTACTTAATAAAGGAAAATAGTTTAAATTTCATAGTCGTATATAAAACGATTACAACAGTGTATATATATAATTTTGTCTACATTAAAATATTGTTAATGAAGCATCATCTCAAGCCTTTTACAAAAATGGCGAAATGACCTTTTCCCTAATCTAAGCAAAGTAAGTATCCAACGAATTATTTAATATTTCAAGCGCGGAAATAAAAACAGCAGCATGAGGCAAAAAACTTGTAGTATGGAGCAGAATACGTTAAAGTAAAAAATAGCAGAATATAACATAATAACAACTACAACAACAACAACAAGAAGAAGAAAAGTAACTTGTCTTAATTACGAAAGTTTAAGTGATTTTCTTTAGAATTTTGCTCATGTTCTCTGGCACTTGGAACGAAAACTTATTAAGTTGTTTGCTATATTTACGTTGTTAGTAGTTGCTGTAGTTGCTCGGTAAGCTTCTGGAATTTGTAAAGGCTTCTATCTATTTCTGTATGAGTGTATGTGTGTGTGTGTGTGTACGTGTTATTTGTTTCCTTTTCTTATTTGTTGCTGTTGTGCGTGTCTAATATTAGTTTCATCGTGAATGTTCTAATTTTATGTTTTTTTATAATTGTTTGTCGACTCTCAAGCATTGATATTCCGTTAATTTCAATAAATTTGTACAAGTTTTTTTTTTTTTTTTTGGGTTAGAAAAACGCTATAAACTCTTTTGTCAAGAAACTTATTCAATTAATGTTTCCCCTAGAAGGAGTTTGGTTTCGTTTGGTTTGGTTACTCTTCAGGTTCGCATTTTTCCTACTAAATATTTATTGATTGACTGACAGTCTAATTTTAGGGAGGATATAGGAAATAATTAGTGTAGCTTTTTTTGTTGAATTGATGCTTTTAATTAAAGCAAACAACAATAAAAAGTTAATGGCTTGAGTTGAAAGGTTGCAACCTGAAGTCATTTAATTGATTTCAATTCCAAATAGGCAACGAATGACGAATGGGACAGTAAACCTAAAGGTTGTTGATGTAAAATCTATTGAAATCAGCACTTGACAGTTGCTAGGGGAAAGCTTTCTTGCTTAAAGTTATTATTATACCCTACAAAAAAAAAAGAATTGGTGGGTATATTTACTTTGTGATTGCGTATGTAACGCAGCAAGATATCCCTGAAGAATCTAAGACGTCCGAAAAACACAAGATTTTTCTTTAATCTATTAAACACTCGAGTCGGTGGATTCGAGCGCGGTAATAAAGCAAATTATAAATTGTTCAGGAAATTTTTTTTTTGTACTTTAACTAATCTTTTGCATTAATAACTCACTCATATAATTAAATATACTTCAAATCAGAGCTGTTAAATTTGGATTACGATTAGTAATCAATTAGATTCAATTTTAAAAAGAATGGTATTGATTACATAATTCTCTTTTTAAAAATTCCTGATTATTAATTAATTATGATTACAAATAATCCAAAAATAATTAAGATTACTTAGGATTACGAGAAAATAATCAAAAGTAATCAAAATATAATTGACTACTTTCAAGGATTATTTTTGATTATTTTGGATTATATTTTAAAAATTTAGAATGCGTATCATTTTATACATACATTTTATTTTGAAAAATTTGCATTTAAAACATAAAAAAATTAATGACAAGCATACGTTAAAATATGTGATCATTTTACTTGTATTGGAGACGGACCTTCAATTTGGAACTGCGTTGATTTTGTGGGGTTGTTTTATAAGTGATAACCAAAAAAAAAAAAATAAGTTATTTATCATAATAGTTATTTTTAACCAAAAAAATTTTTTGATTGCTATAATGGTTATTTATAACCAAAATATTTTTCTGGTTGACATAATGGTTGTTTATAACCAAAATTCTATCTTTCTCAATGTTAATTAACCATAATGGTTAAAAATTCCCAAATGCATATAAAGGGCATTTTTGGGTAACCTTTTTGCTCCGAAATAAAAACATAGCAGTTATTTTCGGTCCCTGCTTTATACGAATAGAGCACAAACCCTTGAACCCGTGATCAATAAGATGAATGCAGAATCATGGAGAATGCAAACAGGTTGTCAATTATCAAATCGATGCACATCAATAATAATAACAAAAAATAAAAAAACAACAACTAACATTAAACAGCATTGCCATAATTTCGCAAAATAAAAAAATAAAATAAAAAACAATCAAAAGTAATCTTCGAAAGTAGTCAAATTATTTTCCGATTACTTTTTATTATTTTCGATTATTTTTTCGTAATTTTTATTAATCTTGATTATTTTTCGATTATCTGTAATCGTAATCAATTAGTAATCTTGCAAATCTGAAAATAATCGTAATATAATCATTACTTCACCTTAAAAAAAATAATAATCTAATTACTAATTATTATGATTAGTAATCATTACTTAACAGCTATGCTTCAAATTAAAATTGCTTAAATCTTTCAAATAACACATGAGGCATTAATCACATCAAATCGATTACCTCCTAACGGAAGCATTAAGTACAATCAATGAATTTATATATTCTGTCAGGCCTCTGAAACGAAAATAAATATCTAGCGAACCACATGCATTTTCATATAAAATTCATGTTCGTAAATATTATCCTTAAATACGAATATGGCCTTTAGTCTTTTGCAAATCCTTTTATTTTTAACAAAAAAAAAATCTCCATTTTTATTTAAGCGTAATTTAAGCTTTATAAATATTTATTTAAATTTTATTTGAGGCAACAAAATAAAAAATAAAAAAAAATTTTCCATTTTCAGGTGAACATCCTGCGGCTATGCATCATGGTGGCACCACACACCTGCACGCCCCGCCCTATATTATAATAATACTGTGGGCCTTTATATTGTTATGGGTACAGCAGCAAACTTATCTACGACAGGGTACACGTTGGCGCAAGGGGACCATTAAACTGCCACAAAAACTGCAATTGCAATGTGAAAAGTTGCAGCAACGCGAACAACTTTCACATTTAATATCACACTTTCATCATCGATACGTGCAACAGCAACTACAACAACGACATTTTTATTACTTTAATATAAAATCCCAATACAGATGTTTGTTGTTGTTGTTGCTGTGGCGGCATAGAGTGGCGGCAAATTTGCCGTTGCCAAATACATAACCGTTATATGATACTAAAACATATTTAACTATAACAAATTAATAGATTATTTACATAAAACTAAATCAAATAATTTTACAAAAACAAGAAAAAAAAACAAACAAAAAAATAATATTAAAACCACAAACATTTTAACAAAAACCAGGTGGTGGATGAGCGCAAACTGTGCTCCTTCCACTCGGCAATAATAGAAAAAACAAAAAAAAAAAACTATTGGACAGACGTTACAGTTCAAACAGGAAAAAACACGAATTGCAATTTATAATGCAAAATTTTGTATATAAAAAATTTAGTATTAGATTTTAAATGTATTTTTTAATAACGACCTAAACCGGAAGTGGGAAACAGAAACACTCTTACAGGTTTACGAGAATATAACAAGACAGGGTTTATTTTTGTTTGTTTCATATAAAAAAGTTTTTTCAAAAGTTCAATTAAGAATTATAGCCTAATTGTTCGAAATTTTTGTTTTAAATTCAGAAAGACATCATAATATTCCAAGGCACTAAGGAAAGTCAACATTAGTTTTTATTTATTCAACTTATGCAGCAGAGCAGAACAGCTGTTTTCGAAGTCCGCAGCGCTTTCATCATCAGTACTCAGATGTGTTTTGTTTGCCACCACTTATTACGTGGCTTAGTTGAATATAATAATTCAAAAGTTGTTTATTTGAAATGTTTGCCACGATTTCTTGCAACAATTTCTTTTTTTTTCAAACTTATGTTTCGGCTTCCGCTACACAAGTGTACACTTTTCAATTTCACTTGCCTCTCTAGACTGGGAAGTAATACTCTTTGAAGCTTTTTTTTTATATTTTTAAAGCCTCCTTAATAAAGGGTGTTTCAACAAGAATTTTGTTTTTAAATTGTGGCAACACCAACAATCTGATAGTTTTGACATCTAGTTTTTTGACGTGTTCGTAGTAGATGCTTTGGCAAGTGTTACAATGAATTAAATTTCCCTCAAGTATCGCATTTAAATAATTAAAATCTGTTAAAATGAAATTTCGTAGGTTAGGTTAGGTTTGAAGGGCTGTCCGCCATAAGCCAGAAAAACACACGGAGGCCATAAAAGGCTCATTGTGATGCCCAGAGGACTACAACCTACAAAATCCTTTTAAAAACGAAGTGCTGGTTCCTGAAAACCACCCAGAACTTCTCACAAAGCCCGCCAGGGCAGCCAAGGGTGCATCCCTGAGGAAGTCCAGATCCCGCAGGAAAGAAGAGCATAGATGTCTAAGCCTACGCTCCTGCAGGGCCGGACCTTCACAAAGGAAATGCTGTACTGACTCCTCTTCCTCCTCATCGAAACAGCTCTTGCAGAGACCATCATGGGGAAAGCCGAAACGCTCCGACATGTGCCCAATTACACACTGCCCCGTCAGGACCCCTACCAGAAGTACCAACGACTTTTTCCCAAAAGTCAGAAGCTGCCTAGTCCTAACTCTGCTAAGCGAGGGCCATGGAGTTTTGAAGACCCTACAGGTGAGGGAATGTCACGAATTTTACATTTCGTAAAATTCGTAATATTTTCGGACAACATAATCGTCCTTCTAAAACCTTTTGCGAATAAGCAAAATTGCCGCATTTGGGCTTCTGAAAATCCTATAGCGATTATGGAGAAGCTTTTGTATGCTCAACGTGTCACTGAATGTTGCGCTCTATGGGCTCGAGGCGTGATAGGATCATTTTTTTCGAAGATGAGGCTGGAAATGCGGCAACGCAGCAGAACAGCTGTTTTCGAAGGTACCTACAGTTTCATCTTCGGTACTTATATGAAATTTTTGGAAATGCGGTAACGATCAATAGATGACACTATCGTGGCATGTTAACAATTCAATTTTAGCCTATAACACTGCTCAGCAAAAAATAATTTTTTGTCTGTCCTTTAAATAAAACTATATGGATTTTGATGCGCTAAACTCAAACCTGTTTTAGGTTATTTTCATCAGGTCGGGATTTTTTTTTATAGGCGTGGCAAATTTTTCCCCCTAAATTAGTCGGGTACGAAGTAATATTTCACCCTAACTCGAGAACGTGTCATACGATTTTCAAAAGTAAAACACCAGAGGATGTGTAACAAAATTCTATTTATTTTCACTATCTCTTATCGTTTTGGCATCATTCAGAAATTAATGGAAAAAAGAATTTTTTTCGTGCAAAATTCGTAATTTTTTTCAGTTTAGAAATTTAATTAATAAAATATAAAGCAAATATTCAACATTTTGCACGTTTTTCTGAGAGCTACATATCTTAAAGATAAAATAACCTATAAACCATAAAAATCGGTTAAAAAATATGAATGTATCCAATCGGATGACTCGTTCTCGAGTTAGGGTGAAATATGTCTCCGTACCTGACTAATTTAGGGGGGAAAATTTGCTACGCCTATAAAAAAAAATCCCGACCTGATGGAAAAAAAACCGAAAACGGATTTGAGGTTAGCGCATCAAAATCCATATAGTCCACATAGTTTTATTTAAAGGCGGATTTTGCTGCTGAGCAGTGTAATTGATGACATGGATATCACTGACCTGGTGGACATTTTCCAGATAGCAGTTTTTATTTAAAATTGCCGAACTTGTCTCTTCGTAATACAATAAAAATTTTAATCATCTTCATTTAAATTCTTTTGTTTTATTTTGTTTTTGTTGAAAACCCCTTTACCATCGCACCACAGAAATTATTAGCCAAATATTTATTTTAGGCATATTTTTCAATTGAACAGAACCAGTCACACACGACGTCGACTACTGAAGCGAATCATTTCGACTAAATTATTCGATTTGGTGATAATTTTTTATACATAATTCTTTAAAGTAGAGTTCTTTTTGTATAACAAATTTTTAGATATTTATGTTTTTTCTATATTACGCCACTCCTTTGGGAAAATGCTTTCTTGTACTTAAAAACAATACCCCTTATTCTGTAAGTCGACGTCAACATCAATATTATATAAAAAAATAACACAATTATTTACATTTTTCTACATCGATTGTGTATACTTAACAGCCTCTAAGCGCACGCCAGGCAGCATTCAATTGATGCCCACAACGAGTATTTAAGTATTCCAATTTTGGTATCGTCTTGACATTGACGTCGACGCATAGTTACAGAATAAGGGGGAATAATAAAAAAAAACTAACAAACGAATAAAAAATTGGAAAAAATAATTTTAAATTTTTTTGTTATTGAATTTAAAAAAAAAAAAGATAAAGAACAATTTCTAGAAGAGTCCACCCAAACAAAAAAGTGGCAAAATATTGAAAATATATAAGTATTTTAATATAAAAATTTTTTGCTATAAAAAGAAAGAATTAAAGAATTTGTTGTATTAAATTCAATTATTATTCATAGAGTAAAGTTTATAAGACATGATGAATAAGTCAAGGATCAAAATACAATATCACACCAATTTAGTAGAACTGATTTATTTTTGCCAGTCGTTGCAATTCCCTCATCAGTACTCATGTGTATTTACGAGTATTACCACCAGATATTAAATGACTTAGTTGAATGTGAAAACAGTTCCTATTTCAAGTTTTTCTTTTTCTTTTACTTCTTAGGGACTCTGGGGCACATCCCAAAAAACCCATTCCACAAACATCCAGTTGAAAAAACTCATATTGCAATTATTTTAATTCATACAAGTCAAGTTCCTTTTGGTTCATTCTCGTATACCAAACCAAAGCAAAACAATAGCATAAAACCATATGTAGACATAAAATTGAAATCAAAATATTGAAACGGTAAAAAGTAAAAACTAAGTAAAAAGTGTTATTAATATTTGAACGTTTTCTTCTTTGTTAGGGACTCGTCTAAAAACAAAAACAAAAAAAAAACAAATATAAATACTAACGTGTAAAAATCGAAATAAAATTAAAAAAAAAATACATATATGATATAAGTTTAGGAATTCGTAAATTCAGTTATTAAGAAAACACGCCCACATACACACAAATGTACGAGTACTTGTAAAAAGTATATAATAATTAATGTTAAATTATTTGTAAATTTTTTAAACAAAACATACTTATCGCATAAACAGCAGTCTTAGACGACTTAACAAACAGACCAAGAAAAACCAAAAATCAAATTATTAAAATGTAAAATAGCTCTTGTAAATATCATAAAGAATTTATGGAAAGAAAAGTTTAAAATTCTTAAAAATAGATATTAACATGTTTAAGCAACATTGAAGGGAAAAGGGTTGGTTGACACATTCAGAAAAAATTGTTGTGCAATGAAGCACAAACTACTCTGAATTATTTTTAGAACTGCCAACTCGACATTGATTTAGATGTCCAGTACATGATTGTAAAAAATTTCCATTTTCAAGTATTTATGCTAAGCTGGCTACACTATCGTGTAGATGAAAAGGCTTTTAGTTTCTTAACTAATATCGAGAGTAGAATTCTATATACAAAACTGTAAACTTTTAACTTAATAACTCCACCCGGCTGGGAAATTTCTTTCCACATATTTAATTTATTAACGCAAAGTTATTTTGATATTGTGCCATTAGATTTTTCATAGTAGAACAATACAAAATGCAGGATTCCAGTATATTTTCTGTTATTATGTACTTCCCCTACTGAGAAGTGCTGTGCTGTGTGACGTATAATTAATATTAACAGTCACATATTTATAATATAAATCATACAACACCAACAACTTGCTTGACAATGTTGCTTTACATTAGTTTCCTAATAGAATAGTAATAAAAAAAGTAAGTAAAACTTATTAAATAAAAAAGATATGTAAAAGGCTTAAATTAAAATTCAAAAAAACTAACAAAAAAAATCTTTGGCACAAAATTAAATTATAATATGTTACACATCATCTTGTACATAAAAAAAAAACTTTAAATATATTAAGTTAAGTACTTTTACTGTTACCACAAGAATCACAAATAACTAACTTCATTTGAAAAATGTTTTTGTATTATATTGGAAACAAAAGAAAGGCTTTACACTTAATGTATATGTCCCTTAATATATCTAAAACTGATCATTCTAAATGTCCTCTTTGTTTTCAATACCAAAAGAAAAAATTAGTAGCAATTAATCTTGTAATATTTTATTATCCAAAAATAACTACTAAATGTCTTTATTATTGTTACAAAAATTTATCAATATATGTGATTTCATTATAAAAATATAAAACAATAAAAAATATAAGAGAAATTAAATGACAAACACAATTTTATGCTATTTGTGAATATAAAATAAAATCCCATACATCACATAAACAAGATCCCATCAAAGGCAATTTTTCATTCCACTTCAAATTAAATAGATTAAATGCGGATGTTTGGTAGCTTTACGTTTTTCTTTATTAATAAAGTGTTAATAACTATTTTATTTTATATTTTTTTGTCTTGGACCAGCACTCAGGGGATATACCCTACATATGCAATGCATGGTGCCGGAACTGAAAATGAGGATATGGTATTAAGGGTACAGATGAGGATAGAAGATGGACAATGTTTTTGTAGCTATTTACTTAGCCGGTTAATTTTTTGCTACAGGGACGGCGAAAAAGGGTGCTGTTCAGCTACCAGTGATATGCCTTCATCACTGAAACAGGTTGGCAAAAACTAGCACAACCACGCACAAATGCTGATACGTAGAATTCAACACAATATTTCATGACTCAGCGCAGGGTTGAACTCAGGACTCTCGGCTTCATAGTCTCGTGTTCTGCTTCAGCCAACAGTTGTTACTTATTAAATATTTGGAGGGTATTTAGGATGCGCCCCCGGTTGAATGTAATAATTTTATTATCATGCTATGAATTTTTTATTCAGACTCAAGTTCAAATCTGCAATCTGAAATTTTTTTTTTTTTTTTGAAGAATTGCAATAAATTCCGATTACTTCATTAAAGTGCGTTCTGCTGGTTTGATGATTATAATTCTTAATAAAGTAATTCGAATGTAATAAAATTCGTCTCGTGTTCTACTTCAGCCAACAGCACCCTCAATGGGCTATCCCCCGTATTGGCAACTCTGCTATTTTGGTGTAACATGTAACTGTCAAACATGTTCAGTTTGGTCTGTAATTTAACTATTGATCGACTTACAAACCGAGAAAGCTTGCAATTTATTAAAGTTTGTTATCAAAATTGATGACGAGTTAAGAAAATGCATCGTGCTCATTTCGGTTTTGAATGCAAAATATCAGCCAGAAGCCTTGTAAGAACTGGCAATGCATGCCGGAAAATTCACCGTTTATTGTGAATTATGAGCCGGTGACATAATTTTTCAAACACACAGAAATGTTGTTCTATACAACTCTTGGAATAAATTACTTGACAAATACCTAAATATTCTTTTTTAAAATCAGGACAGAGCTTGCATTACGTTACTTTGTTTAAGTTATCGTTACTGGTTTAGAGTAAACTCAGCTATATTAATAACATGAAAATGTCATGAACATATTTAAATTGATTAATTTCCACATTTGCCACTTTTTGCACCTTCTTTTATTATAACAAAAAAATTTTACAATAGCCGTTTTTATCTGCCAATCCTGATTGTGTAGCTACTGCATTCTAGCAAAACGATATCCCCCTACCTTTTACTTACTTTTATTACTTTTTCAAAAATATATTTGTATTATTTGTGTGTAGCGCCATAGACTAAATTGTGAGACAAAAAATAAACCTATTTATTTTTCATTGCTTTTTGTTTTCTAAAATATTAATAAGTAAACTTATGAAGTCCTTTAGTAAATTTTATCAAAATGATAATTTAACGGTTGGTATCATTTGCTAATAAATTTAAAAATTTCCTACATTTTCATTTCGGCTTCAGCAATTCTTCCAAGAAATAGAAAAACTTTTAAATGACACAATACAACAAATTTTGTCCATAATGTTTTTGAAATTATTTATGGGGTTTATTGCGCTTATAAAACTTTTGTGATGTCCTGTCATTGTTGTCTGATGATACTTTTTATGTGTTGGCTGCGTATGACTAATTTCCAATAGCCGATTATATCACTCATACGTCCAGGGGTCTATTTCACAACACTAGCCTAACTGTTACTTATGTTTAAGTTTAAATACGTAATGAAGAGTAAATGGTAAATTGTGATTTTCCTATGCGAATATGGAATTTTCTAATTTTGATTAATCAAAGTCCAGGTATTACACTAGTCGGCAAAAAAAAATAAAAATACAACGGGAACAAGAACATTCTTATGTACTCGTAATTTAAATTGACTTCATTATGCTGAAACCAAAATTGTTAACAGATAGATTTTATCACAAGTAATTTTTTGGCGGAAATCAATATACAGTCCAAACGAAAAGCGCCAAACCCTTGAAATTTGGTATAAAAAAATATTGAAGGAAAACACGAGATAAGTTTATAAATGGGCTGAGTCGGGCCAGAGGGAAATATTTTCCCCAAAGAAGAACCAAACCAACCACTAAAAAACAACATAATTTTTAAAGTTTTTTTTTGCAATTGTGTTAAGGAAGTGATTATATTCTTATATCAAAGAAAGGTGCACACCGCTGATCTTGGAGTCAGAAAATCAGAAAAAATTTCTTTTAGGACCCCGCCTTCTTTACAGGGCGTTGAAGTACCTTCTTTACAGGGCATTAAAGTAACATATTACATGAAAAAATAGTGTAAATATTTAACAAATTGTATTCCTTAAGAACACATTTCTTAAAAATTAAATTTCAACAACCAAGATAAGATGCTAATCTTACTTTCCCCTGCCCTACCCCTCCACCCAGCATTGCCCTACCAAAAAAAAAAGAAAATACTTCTGCACTTAATTACCCGAAAGATTTTCTTTTTATGTTTTTACGAAAAATGTAAGATGTGTCCTCCACAGGCCCTTTCCACAGTGAAACTTTTTTAATTTTCATACCCTTCACAAAAAAGTGAAAGGGTATATATAGGTTTGTCATTCCGTGTGTAATTTCTCCGATATGGGACCCCATAAAGTATATAAATATTCTGGATCCATATGAATAGCGATGACGATTGCGCGATGTCCGTCTGTCTGTACGTGAAATCGGGTTTCCCAAGCCCCAGAAGAGCTAGAGACTTCGTTCTTGGACCGTTGGATTGGAAATGAACTTAAATAGAGTGCTATTGAAATTCAGAAGGATCCGAAATATGGTTCCAGAGCTGGGAAGCTTACACCTATTTCTCGACGCAAAATTTATACCAAAAATCAACTATTTGTTTTAATGTTTGTAAATTAAACCTATTTCTTGCTTTGGGAAGCCTCAATGGTCTATTAAAAACTAAAAAAATAAAAAAAATTTTCCAAGGATGGAAATTAAATTTTTTTTTTCGGCCCATTCCGTATTTTGTGGTACATGTAGTAATTAATATTATTAAAAATTTTAAGTTTTTCTTTAACAAAACCTCTTTATACGTCATGAAGATTTGTATTGATAAAAAAAGTTTAAAAAATTAAAATTTCGCTTCCAGGGTTGGGAAATTAACATTTTTTTTAATATATAAAAGTAACCAAAAAGGCAATTGACGTTGTTTTTTTTGTTTGCTATCTAATACTATTTTATACTTTAGGAAAAACAAAATTGCTATCAAAAATTTCCAAAAAAAAAATCAAAACTTCGAATCCAGGGATGTACAAGTGCAATATTTTATAGTTCATGAAGGTGACCAAAATGGTTGAAAATTGTAAATTTTTCTTAAATAATACTACTTTATTGCTCATGAAGAGTTGGCTAAAAAAAAAAACAAAAAAAAACAAAATTTCAATTCCAGGTTTGGGAAGTTTAAAGTTTTTTTGGTACATGCAATATATTGTAGTACATGAAAATTACCAAAATAGTTGCAAATTTTAAGTTTTTCTTAAATAAAACGACTTTATATCTAATGAAGACTAGGATTGGTGAAAAAAAATTTTAATTTCGCTTACAGGGATGGGAAATTAAAATATTTTTTATACATAAAATTAACCAAAAAGGCAACTAACGTCGGTGTTTTACTAATTAAAACTACTTTTTAGTTCAGGAAAAACATAATTGGTATCAAAAATTAAATTAAATCAAAATTTAGATTCCAGTGAAGGGTGTTTAAGATTCGGCACAGCCGAATATAGCACTTTTACTTGTTTTTCTTACATTTTTGGTGCTCATTGACATGAAATATTAACTGCACGTAAATTGCATTTATGCTGATGCAAAAGTTTTTGTTTACTAAATATTTGGAGCGGTCGAATTATTAATTCGACACAGTGGAATATAACGTTAACGTTTAGCTTAAGCCAGTCCACATATGCCATGCATTATGCCAGAACTAGGGAAGCAGGCTATCGTGTTGAGAATACAAATGAAGATATATGAGAGGGTAGAGAATTTTTTTGCAGTTATTTTATCCTTTTACTTCGCCAGCTAATTTTTTCTACAGGACCGGGTAAGAGAGAGAGAGAGAAAGAGAGAGAGAAAGAGAGAGAGAAAGAGAGAGAGAGAAAGAGAGAGAAAGAGAGAGAGAGAGAGTGTTAATACTCTGCTATTCTTGTACATGATAGTGTATATCGCTGTCGGTAATTGTTCAGTGATTCATGTGCTTCGTCTCTAAAACAGCGTGACAACAAGTAACACAACCATAAACCATGAGCTGATCAAAAGAATTCGACACTACATTCATGAATTCAGGCGGAGTCGAACGCTCTGTTTTAATTGTGAATAAAATCAATAATTGTGCACGCGCATGGTTTCAATTCTTATAGATCATTTCAACTTTAGTGCGGCCTTGTTTTGCCATAAGTGATAAGATGGTGTGGGACATGCATTTTTATTTGAGTCCATATTCACTTTATGGACATAATTATCTTCTGGTTCACTTATACACAATTTAGTCAATTCAATTAACAGACAAGGACTAAAACTTTATCATATTAATAAGAACGTGAAGCTCAATTCTGGGATTTTCATTTCAAGTTTCTTATTAATAAAAAATTTAATGCCAGTAATTTAATTTAAAAATGGGCCTACATATTTATGGTTCTTTTTTTTACTTTTTTTTTCTTAATTTAGGTTTAAGTCTCAACTAACTTTGTTCAGTGAGCTGTGTTTTGCGCGTTAAACACACTTTTTAGTAGTGCTGCATTTGTAATTTTACTCCATATTACAGCAATTAAGTGTTAATTGAGCAGTAAGTTAATTGAAATTTTTAATTGAGCTCAATAATGGCATTAATTGTGATAAGTTCCACTAAGCACCATGTGAAAATGTAAAATCTTTGGGGTTTTAATTTGTCCACGACTTTTCAAAAAAGTTTGTTTTAAAACTAACTTCTGAATAACACCGAAACAATTTAAAATTGAAAATACCATATTAGTTTCAGTTAAAGATATGAGATCACCTTCCTGTGGTTGAACTCTTCAAATCGAAATTATGCAAATGATATTGAAATATGTTAGTGTTATCCTTGTTAAGGATATGATATTATTGACAGAAAATATAGAGTATGACAGGAAAAAAAACAGAAAGAAGATTTTATTTTTAGCCCCTCAAGGTTCCCGTATTGAACGCAGTGCTACTGCAAGAGCAATTTATTTGCAGACCAGTGTAATTAACTTTGGGTTGTTATATATTTGAAAAGTTTATAAAAAACTGTTAAAACAAATTTTCTCATTTGATTAGCCATTTAAATAATAAATTTTGCCATTAATAGATTCAATATTTTTTGCTCTAAAGAAAAAGCATTCAACTCCTTTCTTTGCTTAGCAGGATGTCCACTTTCATATTACGTAATAGCCATCACTACTAAAACTTCTGTCATTGCATAATCATACGTAATATAATTTAAACGACAATAGAGTACAGAATCCAACAAAAAAAAAGCCATTTGAATCCATAAAATGTATACAAAAAATAACCAGTTCTAATAGAAATGTAAAAATATAACAAATGAAACTTGTTTTTATTTTAACAATTGATTAATTATTAAATAATTAAGCCAGTTATTTAATGAACAAAATAATCGTTAATAACCATCAACTACAGACTTGCAAAAAAAAAGAAAATAATAAATAAATGAACCTAATTATAAATATATAAGTAAAATAAATAATTAAATACCGATGAAAAAAATTGAAAAAAATATACTTAAATAAATAAGAACTATAGCTATTTATTATTATACAGATATTTATATATAATTATTTATTTACTTTCTGTTTATGTAATTGTTTTTATATATTATAAAAATTATTAAAATTAGTTTTACGAATTAAAAACGAAACAAGAAACAAAAAATTTATTCAATAATAAAATTATATCAATGGATTATATTTGTAAGTTAAAATTTATAAAATATAATGGCAAAAACATCACATAGAATGCGTAAGAATTTGAAAGAAAAAACAATTATGAATAATGTGAAAAACTAAAATTGAATAAAACAAAAAACGGAAATAAAACATTAATAAAAATTAACAACTCGTTGATTTATTTAAAGATGGTAAACATGTTGTAATAGTTTTTGCTTAACAAAAAAAAAAGAAAGGTTATGATTGGGTAAAGCGCGACTCATAATATTTCATGAAACTAAGGGAAATGATTATCATTGACAAAGTACTGACATATTAATAAGCAGCAAAACAATATCAAAAGTCTAAAATATCAATGACAAGCCTTAAGCACTACTTGTGTTCTTTCAAAGATTTTCGAACTTTATATAAAAATCGTAGGGTCTGTGCGATAGTGTGCTGATGTCTATGATGATCAGAAATGCAGCCAATTGTATTCGGTACGAACATGCTACTTGCGAGCTTCTCAAATACTTTGGAAATAATAGTTTAAGCCACTTATGGGTCTATAAGATTGAGTTTTTATAGGTACCGCTATTAAGTGCAATTCGTTATAAAAAGTTCAAGTCATTATGAAAATTGCAAGTCATCATAAAAACTGAAAGGCATCACAAAAAGTGCAAGTCATTAGAAAAAGTGCAAGTCACTACAAAAAATGCAATTCGTTATAACAAGTGCAAGTCATTATGAAAAGTGCAAGTCATCATAAAAACTTCAAGGCATCACAAAAAGTGCAAGTCATTATAAAAAGTGCAAGTTATCACAAAAAGTGCAATTCGTTATAAAAAGTGCAAGTCATTATGAAAAGTGCAAGTTATCATAAAAACTTCAAGGCATTCCAAAAAGTGCAAGTCATTATAAAAAGTGCAAGTCATCACAAAAAGTGCAATTCGTTATAAAAAGTGCAAGTCATTGTGAAAAGTGGAAGTCATTATAAAAAGTGCACGTCATCACAAAAAGTGCAATTCGTTATGAAAAGTGCAAGTCATTATGAAAAGTGCAAGTCATCACAAAAAGTGCAATTCGTTATAAAAAGTGCAAGTCATTGTGAAAAGTGGAAGTCATTATAAAAAGTGCACGTCATCACAAAAAGTGCAATTCGTTATAAAATATTGCAAGTCATTATGAAAAGTGCAAGTCATCATAAAAAATGAGTTTTTATAGGTATCGCTATTAAGAAATGACAAGTGCCATTCTGAACTAGAATATTCGATGCCCAAATACTACTGAAGACATTATTTTTTCAATGCAATTGTTTTTTTAGGAGTAGGCCCAGCACTCAGGGGATGACAAATTCCCTGATTTAGCCAGATCACATGCCATTATAGTAGCGATAAAACACACCCAACATGCTCAAGCAAGTCAATCGAGTTGGCTACCCTACTGACTCCAAAGAGTTTCATCGCCCTCTCCTGTACGCGGTCGAGAAACTTCAAAATAGATTTTGAAGCACCGGCAAACCCATTAGAGTCGGATTCCATTTTCCGTCGGATGTAAGGGCTGAAGTATCCCTTCACATACGGACTGTACGGCGAAACCCCCAATTCTCTCTGTAATACGTAGTTCGATTCTTTGAAATGTCGTCCACAAATGCTCTTGATGAAAAACGCGTTGAACGTAAAAAAGAATAGGTTTCGGGAACAAGTTCCCTGATTTCACTACAGCATATTCCATTACAGTAACGAAACGCACCCCACTTTGCGATAATGCTCGAGAGAATCAATAGAGTTTGCTACCCTACTGACTCCCAAGAGTTTCCTCACGGTCAAATAACTTCATATAAGAAACTTCATATAGAAAGAGATGAGGTCATTATTTAATGCGTCATTCATAATCTGGCTCTTTGTCTCGATTTTAGACGTTGACGTACTGCAGTTAAATGAATATCCATGCGATAGGCTGGTATCATCTATGAAAGAGTGGATAGGAGTTGAAGTTTGAGATAAGAGATCAGTGAAGAAAATTAGTAATAGAGCAGGGGAAAGAACGGGAACCTTGCAGTAACCCTGAGTCGACTTTGAACCCGTTGGTTGAAATCCCATCTATAACAACTCATAAAGAGAGATCCCTGAGAGAGCTAAAGCATAGAGTGTCTTGTTCAGCATCAAATCTTGTACAGTCGCCATTCGAACACCGTAAAGCAATTTTACACATCACTGCTCTTTAGCTGCTCGCCAGGGCAAACATTTTTTATTGCAATTCTATTGCCAGGACATAAAGAAATTTTCGCTAAGAAGTATATTTTTAATATTTTGGGAACGTGGCGTAAAGTTTGGCATATTCTATCAGCATAAAATTTTAAATGGGGACGATCTGAAACTTTGTCATTCTCTCCTGTATATCGTCATAGAAAATCCCAAAAGCCCTTTCTAAAAAAAATATCCCGATATATGTATATGTAACAAAATTGTAGTGTAGATTTTAATAGCGTGCAGCTCGAAAAATTTATTTAAAACTCCAAACAAAAAGAAATACTTCAAGATTTCGTTAGACTACAATAAATGATAAAGACGATAAGTTTGAAGATGCTTTAATTTTCATAATTTCGCTGGTCCGACCATTCACTTATTCAAAGTCAATAAGAACACTAAGTTTTTTTTTCCTATCTGCGAGCCAGTATCTTAACTGCCCATTTAAAACTTCATATAAATCCACTTGAAAAAAAATTTGCAAACAAGCCACGAACATTAGATGTGATTGAATCTAATAAATTAGCAATATAAGTAATTTCAAATGTTTTGCATTCATCATGAAATTTGAAGGAGAATTTATTAAATTATTTCTTCTTGTATTTTATACAAAAACACAGATTTAAACCCTTTACAAACACTTTATTATCACATAGACACGCACTATTTTATTATCCTTTCAAAGCGTATAAAACTATTGCCACATAATAATTAAAAGAGAACTCATAGAATCCACGTTTGATAATTTAACGATGACTCAACACACACACACACACGCACACACCATACTTGCAAATAAATAGTATAAACAAAGTAAATCAACAGCAATAACTCTGAATTTAACACTAGAAACAAGAGCCAGCCCAACAATTACACAAAAATACGCATTTCGACAACGGATTTGCTTTTGTGGTTTGGGTTTTGCACAAAAATATTAACAGCATTTCGCGAGAATGTTATTGAAATGTTGTATTTCACTTATTTACAGTGTGAAAATGGAAATTATTTATAATAATGTTCCAAGCAAATACATACGCAGATAATAGATGCATGTGTATGCAATAATTAAAATTTTGTAATAATGAAAACACTAATAGAATCAACTAAAATAAATAAAACTATTTCATATACATACAGTCGTAAATATGAAACTGTATTAGCTAAATATGCGAAAATTATATGATCCAATAACACGACACTGAGTCATGCTATTGGAACATTCAGGAATGTAAAAAAATCAAATGTTGTCTTGGTAAAGTCCTGGCAGAAATTGAAAATTATATTAAATTAAGGAAAATTATTTTTCGTCTCATCTGAGGCTGCTTTTGGCTGCAGTAGTTAACACGTGCGGAGAGTCGTGAATTCGACTCTGCGCTCAGTCATGAAGATGGTGTTGAATTCTTCTGATCAGCATTTATGTGTTAGTTGTTGTAGGCCAATTCAATGGTCACTGAAAACAATATCATGTACTAAAAGCAGAGGAACCGCACTCTCCTCCGTCGGCCATGTAGCAAAAATTAGCCAATGAAGTAAAAATGTTGAAAAGAGCTACAAACAATTTCTTTAACTTCTTATCTTTTTTCATCTGTCCTCTTAATACTATCCCATTGTTTCTAGTTGCAGCCCAATGCACTGTGTATGTAGCAGTCATCCCCTGGGTGCTGCTCCGAGTTAAAAAAAAATCTGTTGTTATAATTTAAGCACAATTAAGATATATAGGCTGAGGGTCCTAATAATAACTTGATAAAAAGTAAAAGTCATCATAATAAATGAAAGTCATAACAAAAAGTGCAAGTCATTATAAAAAGTGCAAGTCATTATAAAAAGTGCAAGTCGTTAAAATAAATGCAAGGCGTTATAAAAAGTGCAAGTCATCACAAAAAGTGCAAGTCATCATAAAAAGTGCAAGTCATCTCAAAAAGTGCAAGTCATCACAAGAAGTGCAAGTCATTATAAAATGTGCAAGTCATCACAAAAAGTGCAGTCATCATAAAAGTGCAAGTCGTCATAAAAACTGCAAGACGTCATAAAAACTGACAGTCATCATAAAAAGTGTAAGCCGTTATAAAAAGTGCAAGTCTGTATAAAAAGTGCAAGTCATTATAAAATGTGCAAGTCATTATAAAAAGTGCAAGTCATTATAAAAAGTGCAAGTCATCATAAAAAGTGCAAGTCAGCATAAAAAGTGCAGGTCATTATAAAAAGTGCAAGTCATTATAAAAAGTGCAATTCGTTATAAAAAGTACAAGTCATCATAAAAAGTGCAAGTCATTGTAAAAAGCGCAAGTCATTATAAAAAGTGCAAGTCATCACAAAAAGTGCAATTCATTATAAAAAGTGAAAGTCATCATAAAAAAATGCAAGTCATTATGAAAATTGCAAGCCATCATAAAAAGAGCAAGTCGTCGTAAAAAGTGCAAGTCATCATTAAAAGTGAAAGTCATCTTAATAAGTGAAAGTCATTATAAAAAGTGCAAGTCATCATAAAAAGTGCAAGTCATCATAAAAAGTGCAAGTCATTGTGAAAAGTGCAGGTCGTCATAAAAAGTGCAAGTCATTAAAAAAAGTGCAAGTCATTGAAAAAAGCGCAAGTCATTATAAAAAGTGCAAGTCATCACAAAAAGTGCAATTCATTATAAAAAGTGCAAGTGATCATGAAAAGTGCAGTCCTCATAAAAGTGCAAGTCATCATAAAAAGTGTAAGCCGTTAAAAAAAGTGCATGTCGGACTTTTGCGGACAATTGGTGAAGAAAAAGTATAAATAATTTTTCTAATTTGATATTGTCTTGATGTTGACGTCGACAAACATTTCCAGATTAAGGGGGATTGTTTCTATGGAAAGGCGAATACTGATCTGCACGGTTAAGGTGGACTGCTTCCACTCAATGTTCCAAATGATATCAGCAAATCAATATGTACGCAAAATATTCGTTAGTTTTGAAACCAAAATCATGTCCTGTTATTGTAGATAATTAACAAAACACACTAAATATCAGCATGAACTAAGGACATATAAATAGACCAACAATTACTTTTGAAGGCAAGCAAGAGGTAAAAAAAGGGCTCTTGTGCTCAAAGGCCTCTATCATACAACTGGCTGCTGCTGTCGGCCATAAAACTTTCTGGAAATCTTCTTTAAAACCATTTTTAAATGCATGAATTTTTTATTAACAATCAAAGCGTACCAAAAACATTTTGGGGCAATTCGGTTTGTAAGGGGTTAATAATTCACCAGTGAAAATGCAGCGGTTTATTGTACTAGGCGCGTTCCTTTTCACTTTTTACAATACGATCCTTCTGGTTGCTGTCTTGCGTTGTTTCAGTTTGCGGTAAGTGGTTTCTTTTAAGGGCCTTTTGAAAGGCATCCTTGTTGTTTTATATTTCCTTTCCTACTTGCATGCTCCAATGAATTATAAACTATTGCTTTTCCTCTATTTAGCTTTTGTTTGCTTTCGCTTGTGTGGGCATTGCAATGTGTTCGTGTGTGACGTTGTGGTCGTGTAATTATAACAATCTTGTTAAGGATTTTTCGAAATAAACAAAACCCATTGTGTTTATAACAAATTTACACACTCTCTGGCACCCTGCCCACCCTCACCTTTGACAACTGGCGTTTAATAAATAATATCGTTCCAGTGACTGCGATTTTTTTTATTTTATTATACTTATGTGTCACAGTGTGTGTTTTTGTAATTACAAAATGTTCTATGTGTGAATGCAGGCGTTTGTGTGTATGATTTGCTGCTATTTTTCTGCTTCATCGTTTATAGTTTTTGTCATTTTCATTTTCACATTATTTATGTTAAACTTTCGATAAATTAACAAATTATATTGCTTGATTATAGTTGTGTACAGCATTGTTCTATAGCCTGTACTCCTATTGTTATATATCAAGGGTTTTTGGAAAGTTTTTACAGTGAAGACAATTATTGTGCACATTTTGGTAATAACGTTTTACTTGTCGTTGCCTCATATAAATAAATTAGGAGTACAAATTTTAATATAAAATATATTAATTCGGAAGAACGATATTTTGTTTTTAAAAATAGTTCATATAAATATCCTTACTAATACTAATATAATATATATGAAATTAACTATGTCTGTCTGTCTGTCTGAACCGCTAAAGAGAAATATTACTTGCAGTTTTTATAATGACTTTCATTTTTCATGATGACTTGCACTTTTTGTGATTGCTTACATTTTTCATAATGACTTGCATTTTTTATGATGACTTGCACTTTTTGTGATGGCTTACATTTTTCATGATGACTTGCACTTTTTATAATGACTTGCATTTTTTGTGATGACCTGCACTTTTTATAATGAGTTGCACTTTTTATAATGATTTGCACTTTTTATGATGACTTGCACTTTTTATGATGACTTGCAATTTTTATAATGTTGCATTTTTAATGTGACTTGCACTTTTCAGAATGACGTGCACTTTTTATGATGACTTGCACTTTTTGTAATGACTTGTGCTTTTTATGATGATTTGTTCTTTTTATAACTACTTGCACTCTTTATAATAACTTGCACTTTTTTCTGATGATTTGCAATTTTTATTATGACTTGCACTCTTTATGATGACTTGCACTTTTTATTATGACTTCTGCTTTTTATGATGATTTGTTCTTTTTATAACTACTTGCACTCTTTATATTGACTTGCACTTTTTTCTGATGATTTGCAATTTTTATTATGACTTGCACTCTTTATGATGACTTGCACTTTTTATAATGACTTGTGCTTTTTATGATGATTTGTTCTTTTTATAACTACTTGCACTCTTTATAATGACTTGCACTTTTTTCTGATGATTTGCAATTTTTATTATGACTTGCACTCTTTATGATGACTTGCACTTTTTATAATGACTTGTGCTTTTTATGATGATTTGTTCTTTTTATAACTACTTGCACTCTTTATAATAACTTGCACTTTTTTCTGATGATTTACAATTTTTATTATGACTTGCACTCTTTATGATGACTTGCACTTTTTATAATGACTTGCACTTGTTTCCTTACTAATATAATAAATATGAAATTAAGTCTGTCGCTCTATCTGTTACTTTTTCATGCTCAAACCGCTGAACTGATTTAGATAAAAATTGGCATAGATATAGTTTAAGATCCCAGGGTGATTTTTGTTTTTGGAAAAGATCGTATTGAGTGGTCAAGGGTGGTCGAAAATTTGTACAGACATATGAAAATATTAAATTGATAACTAAGAGATTTTACACTTTAATGTAGTAAAAATACAACACATCATTGCCATAACATACACATTAAGTGAAATTTCACATATTCTTCGGGGCTAAAGCCGCGAATACTATCTAATATCTAATATAATATAACAAAATTCAGGAATAAATAACTCATTAAGAAAAAAAATACTTATCTCAAAGTTATATTTTTATAATTTTTTTTCTTGTAGGAAACTGTTACTAAAATTTTGTAAAATTTAAGTTCAATTACCTTTTTGTCAGGGTACATAATTGTTAGATAATTATTTTTAAATTCAGAACGACATGATAAACATTCCAAGACACAGAGGAAAGTCAACATTAGTTTTTAATTAGCCAACTTACACAGCAGGGCAGAACAACTGTTTTCGAAACCCGCCACAATATTTAGTAAACTATTCTGAAAACTAGTTTAATTTTCCACACTTACTTAAAATTGTATTTTTCCACTAACTCCAAAAAAAAGAAATAATAAAAAAATTACATGAGTAGCGTTATGTGTGTGTACACTGTTCATACTTTCACATACAATTTGTATTATATAAAATCATTAATATACATATAAAAATATCGTTTGCATGCAAACTATTACCTACAAAATAAAATTTTAATTATGACACTTTTGCTTTTGTTTCACAAAATAATTGAACATGTTAACATGATGCAAATTGTGCCATGACATGCCACACTCTGAAAAGAATACATTAATTATATTAACGTTAATATTATACAGAGAATAGAAAAACTTTCTCTCTTTATATAGCTGGCATTTTTTGTACTTCAATAAACAGGCATTAAATTACCGTCCCATAAACACATATATATTTAATAAACATAGAAAATTATTTTGTAGAAATATAGAGTGGCCAAATAGAACAATTGGAAAAATATATAAACAGTTGATAATGGCACGTTGTTTAATTAACACAATCGGTTTCATTAGCAGGTCCTTAAAAATGATTTTTTGTAGAAAATGTTAATTACATGTTTCAAGTTTTTACGATTTTATTAGGAAGAAATATATCACAAAGAAATTATACTTATTCACATACAAAAGTATAAATGTAATAGATATATCATCTAAATATAAGGCCATGTCATAGAGTTCAATTCCGTAAGAAAAGGGAATTAGAACTCATAAATCTTTGTGAGCTCTTTTCATACCGAGGTGACTATTTTTTCGGCCCTCAAAATTTTTTCTTTTTCCCGGCCCAATGAATTACTTCTCTAGTTCCCAATAAAAATTGTTTCCCCTATCTTCAATCATACTGCCAAACATTCTCTAACTTCACTTTAATTCAATGTTTTCTGTATTATATAATAAGACACTCTATATTTATATGCTTTTGAAATGTTTTCTTGCATGACAATTTTAATTTGGACAAACTCAATAAATAAATTATATAATATGGAAAAATAAATAAAAAATTTCCGTAAAAGAAAATTAAATGTACATGTACAAACACATAAATTCTCCTATAGCATAGAAGGCTACTAATTTATTGTTAGAAAAAAAAAAAATATATATATCAAATTTCCTTTTGATAATTAAAAATAAAAATCAGCCAGCACTCGTAGATGATAGGACACATTACAAGCCAACAGCATAAATGATCGCATTAGGAAGAATGTTCATGCTCCTATTTACGAGTAAATGGCAATAATGAACGACACTACATGTAAATAACAGGCAGTAACGGTAATTATAACTTCATATACTCGATGTGTGCGTGTGTCAGTAAATCAAGTTCCAAGCGAGCAAAACTGCAAAAGGAAAACACTTTATTTATTTGCTTTCATGTAACAGTACAAATAAATTAAACTATAAATTTTCCTTATAAACATACAATAAATATTTCCAAGGAATAAAAACAAACAAACATAAATATATTTGCAGGGAAATCATTAATAAAATACAAGTACTTAAGGTCAATAAAAATACTTTAGGAGTTTTATAATTTACTCTGAACAAACTGTTGGTATTTACTGTCGACAATCTGATATCGTTGTATGCCGGTCGAGTCGTTGCTCGTTAATGGCCTCAAAGATTTAATTGTCGACAAGAACCACCATCAAATGGTGCAAAAAAAATAGAAAATAAAAAAAATTGCGAGAAAACGTGCTAACAATAACTAATTTTATGTTTTCTCATTGTGCAGGAGAAAAAAACATGTTTTAGTGTTTATGGAATTCAACAGAAACAACAAGAGTAGAAAAGGAAAAACCTAAGAAAATAATTTTATATATAATAAAACTTTTAAATGCATAAAATTTGTAGAGTTGGAATGAAAAACAACAAGACGGGCTGAATTTAGTCTAAGCAAACTTTTCGTAAAATCGTAAAATCAATGAATACAAAATTAAGGTAAACAAATCCACTAGAAATGCAAACGTTTTCACTTCATTTATAATTTTGTGGTACACTTTATAGTCAGTTACCGTCTACGAATATTAATAACACAGACATCCTTTAAAAGGTTTTTTTGTGTAAATGTGCACAAAAGAAATAAGTTTTATAAATAGTTTAAAAAAAATAATAATAATATTTTTGTTCATGTATATGAAATTTTTTACTTGACATATAATCATAATTCTATTTTAAATGGAATTCATTTGTTGATGTTTAAGCAATATTTGTATGGATTTCATTAGTGCTTTACTAAATCATTATGCATTATATATATATATATATATATATATATATATATATATATATATATATATATATATATATATATATATATATATATATATTTTTTTTAATTTTTATTTCCATTATGCTTAGTCGAACACTTAGCGAATCAAACTCAATTGAATTTGATATATAGTGCGATACAAAAGTACAGACATTAAATTTAAATAACAATAAATAATAAAATTTACATGATTCAACTGCCTGTTCGCCGAAGTCGCAAGATATCGTTCGATCGAATATAAAACATTTTTATATTCAATTTTAATTTATATTATATTCCAATTTTAAAAATTCGTTAAAAAAAAACAATTTAAAAAAGTTGTTTTAAAGCACAAAACAGTTTTAAAAATTTATGTTAAAGCAACAAAAATTAAAATAAAATTTTTTTAAATAAAAACAATTTTAAAATTCGTTTTAAAACAAACAATTTTAAAAATTTATTTTAAAATAAAAACAATTTTAAAAATTTATTTTAAAGCAAAAACAATTTAAAAAAATTTTTTTAAAACAAAAACAATTTTAAAATTCGTTTTAAAACAAAAACAATTTTAAAAATTAAAAAAAAATTTTGAAAAAATTTTAAAACAAAAACCATTTTAAAAATTTGTTTCAAAATAAAAAAAAAATTTAAATTAATTTCGTCTTAAAACAAAAACAATGTTAAAACTTTGTTTTAAAACAACAACAATTTTAAAAATTCGTTAAAAAGAAAAATTTTTAAAATTTGTTTGAAAACAAAAATCAATTTTTAAAATTTGTTTTCAACACAAACAATTTCAAAAATTTGTTGAAAAAAATAAATACAATTTTAAAAATTTGTCTTGACTCAAAAACAATTTATTTTGAAAATAAAACAATTTTAAAAATTTGTTTTTGTTTCAAATGTTATTTATTCGAGCGAACGTTAGCTTGCGACATCGGCGAATAGGCCGTAAGCACGGCCAACAACCAGCTGTTTAGCCGGGAAAATAACCATTTCCATATGAACACTTGTATTCTACTTCTGTAGTCGTGTAGTCGTGAAATTGTTAAATGCATAAAAAATTCAAATCACAAAAGTTTAGCTTCAGAACAATGGAACAAGAAATTTTAAAAATGGACCATGGAAAAAAATAGCTAAACGGTAACACAGGCGTTTGAACTGTGTTGTCATCGGCTTGGTAAAATTCTCGTATGTAATTTCCTAATAAAATTTGTACAAATAAAAAGTGATATCACAACCAAATAACCATCTTACATGAGTAATGAAAACGAAAGCGTAGCGGCCTTCGA